>JASANF010002370.1:0-16790 GCA_030248245.1 Trissonchulus sp. WLG1_4 | reverse complement strand
CTTAAACCTTAAACCGCAGTGGGAAGCGGGCATAACACTACTTTGGCCAACAAACTGAAATATATATGTACATAATGGCTCAACCGCTGACTCCACTTTGGACGATAAACTGAAATAGCTTTGGCTCAAATAGTGACCCTATTTGGACAACAAAGTAAGATACCTTTGGTTCAAACAGTAACACTACGTTGACCTACAATTTGGGATAGCTTTGGTACGATCGGTAATCCTACGTTGGCCAACAAACAGAGACATAGGTATGCATGTAGCTTTGGCTCTGACGTTGACTCCCCTTTGGACGACAAACAGAGATAGCTTCGGTCGATCAGTACGCCTTTTTTGGTCGACAAATTGGGATAAATTTGGTTTAAACAGAAACGTTACTTTTGCATTACACCGTTAAGGACATAACTTAATATCTTACACAGTTAGCTTTGACTCAAATATGAAGCTTTTTCAAACAGAGACTAACCAAGCGTGATTTAGGGTCAATCTCTAGCAAACAGCTTGTTAGTGACCAAAGATTGACTGTAAAAACTTCCAAGTTTCAACATGTATTGTTGAAATCATTCTTTACGTTAATCTCTGTTACTATTTGTACTGTAGTATATATAATGTCACGCCACTACGTCGGAATTTGCCCCTTTTAGGGGCCTACTTGTTAAACATACACCATCTACAACTTTAATAGGTACAACTTTAATCTATCTAAAATAGCTAAAATAACTGTTTTTCCCCTATTTTGGACGATATTTCGACTATATAACTTAAGACTGTTTTTCGACTATTTGACTATTTTTAGACTGTTTTTAGACCAATTTTCGCCTATTTTTCGACTAGTTTTCGACTACTTTTCGACTGTTTTTCGCCTTTTTTTCGACTACTTTTAGACTATTTCGGTTAAATGCAGTTGGGGGGGGGGAATAGTGGACCTATTTTTTTGAGTAGAGCACCTTGGGGGAAGCATTTTTGCTTCAAGAACCCCTATTTCATTTTTTGGATTTTTTGAGATATGACCCCCCGCAATCTGAACCCTCAGTGAGGGACGTTTTCGCAATTTTTTTCCGAAGCCCTTGTTTTTTCGGTTCTAATCGTGTCTAAATGGTGTCAGATTATGGTTTACAATTTTTTAGAATCAAAACAAAGACTCTTTGACCGGGTTCCTGCCAAAAAATTGGCCAAATTCCCCAGAAACGTCCAATTTTTGACCAAATTCACACTTGGCCTTAATTTAGGCTTGGGCTTAGGCTTAGGCTTAAGGCCGATTCACACGGTGTGTTTTTGCCGCTGCGATTTTGACGCAAAACGCAAGCCGCAGGGTGTCGCAAGCGAAACGCACCGTCTGAACAAGCTTTGCGGACTTAGTGCGTCTCGCAGGTCAGTTTGCTGCGTCTTCACTGTTTCAAAAATTGACAAAGTGCTAAGCAAAAATTGTTTAAACCAACACAAACGTAGCATCAAAACGCAATGAAATCGCAGGTCGAATTGCAGTCTGGCGTTTAAAACGCTGCGGCAAATTCAAGACGCAGGCATTCCGCACTAAAAAACGCTGCGTCTGTTCAGACATTGCGTTTTGCTTGCGGCAAGCTGCGTTTTGCCGCAGCGGCAAAAACGCTGCGGCAGAATCGTAGTAAAATCGCAGCGTGTGAATCGGCCTTTAGGGCTTAGGCTTAGTATGGGGCTTAGGCTTAGGCCCGAATTCACATACTAAGGCCCGTATTCACATACTAAGTGTAACGCTTAAACTTAGTGTTTACACTTAGTGTTAGCGCTTATAAGCGCTAAGTGTTATTCACATACTTAGTGTTTATTTAAGCGCTTAGCAAACACTAACGCTTAACTTAGCGTTTCAATTTTGTATTCACATACTTAAAATTTAGTGTTTGGCTTAGAATTAAGCGCTTAAGTTTAGGGACCTCGGGAGCTCCCTAAGCGCTAAGCGCTTAGTTAGTGGATGGTGTGGGGAAGGGATAGGGGAGAGTGGGGGAGGTTTTTGGCCGCCATGGGAAGAAAGGGCATGCAATTTAGGATATATTAGTGACATTTTCCGACCAATTCGATCCATTTTGCTCGTTTAATCGCCAAAAATAAAAAATGCATTTTGTTGTCCAAATTCGTTTTTTTACATTTTTGAGTAGAGCATCTTAATCGAAGTAATTTTTCTTCAAGAACTTCTATTTGAAAATTTATATTTTTTACAATATGCCCCCTGAAACATGTAGAGCTGATTTTGCATTTTTCAGGAATCCACCTGCTGAAAACATTTTTTACAAATGTATAGTTCGAGAAAAATATATATTATTAATAAGAAATAGTAATTTAAATAAATCTATAATCGGATTTATAAATACCAAATGGAAATGCGGATAAATAACGAATTCCGGATCCACATCAAGCAGGGAGCGCACTTCAAGCCAAAGCCAAAACTAAGCACAAAAGTTGCTAAACGCTAAGTTTAGTATAACACTAATTTTTAAGCGTTTATTTTGTAAATAACAGTTTAGTACAAATTAAGCGCTAACACTTAGCAAACGCTTAGCGTTAGTATGTGAATAACTCTTAGTATGTGAATACGGGCCTTAGCGTTTCAATTTTGTATTCACATACTTAAAATTTAGTGTTTGGCTTAGAATTAAGCGCTTAAGTTTAGGGACCTCGGGAGCTCCCTAAGCGCTAAGCGCTTAGTTAGTGGATGGTGTGGGGAAGGGGTAGGGAGAGTGGGGGAGGTTCTTGGCCGCCATGGGAAGGAAGGGCATGCAATTTAGGATATATTAGTGACATATTCCGACCAATTCGATCCATTTTGCTCGTTTAATCGCCAAAAATAAAAAATGCACTTTGTTGTCCAAATTCGTTTTTTTACATTTTTGAGTAGAGCATCTTAATCGAAGTAATTTTTTTTCAAGAACTTCTATTTGAAAATTTATATTTTTCATGATATGCCCCCTGAAACATGCAGAGCTGATTTTGCATTTTTCAGGAATCCACCTGCTGAAAACATTTTTTACAAATGTATAGTTCGAGAAAAATATATATTATTAATAAGAAATAGTAATTTAAATAAATCTATAATCGGATTTATAAATACCAAATGGAAATGCGGATAAATAACGAATTCCGGATCCACATCAAGCAGGGAGCGCACTTCAAGCCAAAGCCAAAACTAAGCACAAAAGTTGCTAAACGCTAAGTTTAGTATAAGACTAATTTTTAAGCGTTTATTTTGTGAATAACAGTTTAGTACAAATTAAGCGCTAACACTTAGCAAACGCTTAGCGTTAGTATGTGAATAACTCTTAGTATGTGAATACGGGCCTTAGCGTTTCAATTTTGTATTCACATACTTAAAATTTAGTGTTTGGCTTAGAATTAAGCGCTTAAGTTTAGGGACCTCGGGAGCTCCCTAAGCGCTAAGCGCTTAGTTAGTGGATGGTGTGGGGAAGGGGTAGGGAGAGTGGGGGAGGTTCTTGGCCGCCATGGGAAGGAAGGGCATGCAATTTAGGATATATTAGTGACATATTCCGACCAATTCGATCCATTTTGCTCGTTTAATCGCCAAAAATAAAAAATGCACTTTGTTGTCCAAATTCGTTTTTTTACATTTTTGAGTAGAGCATCTTAATCGAAGTAATTTTTTTTCAAGAACTTCTATTTGAAAATTTATATTTTTCACGATACGCCCCCTGAAGCATGTAGAGCTGATTTTGCATTTCTCAGGAATCCACCTGCTGAAAACATTTTTTACAAATTTATAGTTCGAGAAAAATATATATTATTAATAAGAAATAGAATTTAAATAAATCTATAATCGGATTTATAAATACCAAATGGAAATGCCGATAAATAACGAATTCCGGATCCACATCAAGCAGGGAGCGCACTTCAAGCCAAAGCCAAAACTAAGCACAAAAGTTGCTAAACGCTAAACGCGTTAGTGTTTGCTAAGCGCTTAAATAAACACTAAGTATGTGAATAACACTTAGCGCTTATAAGCGCTAACACTAAGTGTAAACACTAAGTTTAAGCGTTACACTTAGTATGTGAATACGGGCCTTAGGCTTAGTATCAGGCTTAGGCTTAGGTTCAGGCTTAGGCTCAGGCTTAGGCCCGTATTCACATACTAAGGCCCGTATTCACATACTAACACTAACGCTTAAAGTTAGTGTTTACACTAAGTGTTAGCGCTTATAAGCGCTAAGTGTTATTCACATACAGTACTGTGCAAAAAAAGTTCCCTCTTCGTCGGCGTACGACGAGCTTCGTCGTTCGCGAAAAGTGACGAACGTTGGCCGGAAAGTGACGAAGCAAAATTTTTGTGTTTATTGCATGCGGAAGTCTATTAGAGTGCCCTGAAGCTAAAAATCATGATTGACACAATTTGTCAACGTCAAATCGCTTTGTCGGCAAAAGGTGACGAACCTTCGCGAAAAGTGACGAACGTTGGCCGGAAAGTGACGAAGCAAATTTTTTGTGTTTACTGCGTGCGCAAGTCTATTAGAGTGCCCTGAAGCTAAAAATCATGTTTGGCACAATTTGTCAACGTCAAATCGCTTCGTCGGCAAAAGGTGACGAACCTTCGCGAAAAGTGACGAACGTTGGCCGGAAAGTGACGAAGCAAAATTTTTGTGTTTATTGCATGCGGAAGTCTATTAGAGTGCCCTGAAGCTAAAAATTCGTCACTTTTCGCGAAGGTTCGTCACCTTTTGCCGACGAAGCGATTTGACGTTGACAAATTGTGTCAATCATGATTTTTAGCTTCAGGGCACTCTAATAGACTTCCGCATGCAATAAACACAAAAATTTTGCTTCGTCACTTTCCGGCCAACGTTCGTCACTTTTCGCGAAGGTTCGTCACCTTTTGCCGACGAAGCGATTTGACGTTGACAAATTGTGTCAATCATGATTTTTAGCTTCAGGGCACTCTAATAGACTTCCGCATGCAATAAACACAAAAGTTTTGCTTCGTCACTTTCCGGCCAACGTTCGTCACTTTTCGCGAAGGTTCGTCACCTTTTGCCGACGAAGCGATTTGACGTTGACAAATTGTGTCAATCATGATTTTTAGCTTCAGGGCACTCTAATAGACTTCCGCATGCAATAAACACAAAAATTTTGCTTCGTCACTTTCCGGCCAACGTTCGTCACTTTTCGCGAAGGTTCGTCACCTTTTGCCGACGAAGCGATTTGACGTTGACAAATTGTGTCAATCATGATTTTTAGCTTCAGGGCACTCTAATAGACTTCCGCATGCAATAAACACAAAAATTTTGCTTCGTCACTTTCCGGCCAACGTTCGTCACTTTTCGCGAAAGTTCGTCACCTTTTGCCGACGAAGCGATTTGACGTTGACAAATTGTGTCAAACATGATTTTTAGCTTCAGGGCACTCCAATAGACTTACGCATGCCGTAAACACAAAAATTTTGCTTCGTCACTTTCCGGCCAACGTTCGTCACTTTTCGCGAAGGTTCGTCACCTTTTGCCGACGAAGCAATTTGACGTTGACAAATTGTGTCAATCATGATTTTTAGCTTCAGGGCACTCTAATAGACTTCCGCATGCAATAAACACAAAAATTTTGCTTCGTCACTTTCCGGCCAACGTTCGTCACTTTTCGTGAAGGTTCGTCACCTTTTGCCGACGAAGCGATTTGACGTTGACAAATTGTGTCAATCATGATTTTTAGCTTCAGGGCACTCTAATAGACTTCCGCATGCAATAAACACAAAAATTTTGCTTCGTCACTTTCCGGCCAACGTTCGTCACTTTTCGCGAACGACGAAGCTCGTCGTACGCCGACGAAGAGGGAACTTTTTTTTGCACAGTACTGTACTTAGTGTTTATTTAAGCGCTTAGCAAACACTAACGCTTAACTTAGCGTATCAATTTTGTATTCACATACTTAAAATTTAGTGTTTGGCTTAGAATTAAGCGCTTAAGTTTAGGGACCTCGGGAGCTCCCTAAGCGCTAAGCGCTTAGTTAGGGGATGGTGTGGGGAAGGGATAGGGAAAGTGGGGGAGGTTTTTGGCCGCCATGGAAAGAAAGGGCATGCAATTTAGGATATATTAGTGACATTTTCCGACCAATTCGATCCATTTTGCTCGTTTAATCGCCAAAAATAAAAAATGCATTTTGTTGTCCAAATTCGTTTTTTTTACATTTTTGAGTAGAGCATCTTAATCGAAGTAATTTTTCTTCAAGAACTTCTATTTGAAAATTTATATTTTTTACAATATGCCCCCTGAAACATGTAGAGCTGATTTTGCATTTTTCAGGAATCCACCTGCTGAAAACATTTTTTACAAATGTATAGTTCGAGAAAAATATATATTATTAATAAGAAATAGAATTTAAATAAATCTATAATCGGATTTATAAATACCAAATGGAAATGCGGATAAATAACGAATTCCGGATCCACATCAAGCAGGGAGCGCACTTCAAGCCAAAGCCAAAACTAAGCACAAAAGTTGCTAAACGCTAAGTTTAGTATAACACTAATTTTTAAGCGTTTATTTTGTAAATAACAGTTTAGTACAAATTAAGCGCTAACACTTAGCAAACGCTTAGCGTTAGTATGTGAATAACTCTTAGTATGTGAATACGGGCCTTAGCGTTTCAATTTTGTATTCACATACTTAAAATTTAGTGTTTGGCTTAGAATTAAGCGCTTAAGTTTAGGGACCTCGGGAGCTCCCTAAGCGCTAAGCGCTTAGTTAGTGGATGGTGTGGGGAAGGGGTAGAGAGAGTGGGGGAGGTTCTTGGCCGCCATGGGAAGGAAGGGCATGCAATTTAGGATATATTAGTGACATATTCCGACCAATTCGATCCATTTTGCTCGTTTAATCGCCAAAAATAAAAAATGCACTTTGTTGTCCAAATTCGTTTTTTTACATTTTTGAGTAGAGCATCTTAATCGAAGTAATTTTTTTTCAAGAACTTCTATTTGAAAATTTATATTTTTTACGATACGCCCCCTGAAGCATGTAGAGCTGATTTTGCATTTCTCAGGAATCCACCTGCTGAAAACATTTTTTACAAATGTATAGTTCGAGAAAAATATATATTATTAATAAGAAATAGAATTTAAATAAATCTATAATCGGATTTATAAATACCAAATGGAAATGCGGATAAATAACGAATTCCGGATCCACATCAAGCAGGGAGCGCACTTCAAGCCAAAGCCAAAACTAAGCACAAAAGTTGCTAAACGCTAAGTTTAGTATAACACTAATTTTTAAGCGTTTATTTTGTAAATAACAGTTTAGTACAAATTAAGCGCTAACACTTAGCAAACGCTTAGCGTTAGTATGTGAATAACTCTTAGTATGTGAATACGGGCCTTAGCGTTTCAATTTTGTATTCACATACTTAAAATTTAGTGTTTGGCTTAGAATTAAGCGCTTAAGTTTAGGGACCTCGGGAGCTCCCTAAGCGCTAAGCGCTTAGTTAGTGGATGGTGTGGGGAAGGGGTAGAGAGAGTGGGGGAGGTTCTTGGCCGCCATGGGAAGGAAGGGCATGCAATTTAGGATATATTAGTGACATATTCCGACCAATTCGATCCATTTTGCTCGTTTAATCGCCAAAAATAAAAAATGCACTTTGTTGTCCAAATTCGTTTTTTTACATTTTTGAGTAGAGCATCTTAATCGAAGTAATTTTTTTTCAAGAACTTCTATTTGAAAATTTATATTTTTTACGATACGCCCCCTGAAGCATGTAGAGCTGATTTTGCATTTCTCAGGAATCCACCTGCTGAAAATATTTTTTACAAATTTATAGTTCGAGAAAAATATATATTATTAATAAGAAATAGTAATTTAAATAAATCTATAATCGGATTTATAAATACCAAATGGAAATGCCGATAAATAACGAATTCCGGATCCACATCAAGCAGGGAGCGCACTCCAAGCCAAAGCCAAAACTAAGCACAAAAGTTGCTAAACGCTAAGTTTAGTATAACACTAATTTTTAAGCGTTTATTTTGTGAATAACAGTTTAGTACAAATTAAGCGCTAACACTTAGCAAACGCTTAGCGTTAGTATGTGAATAACTCTTAGTATGTGAATACGGGCCTAAGAGTTATTCACATACTAACGCTAAGCGTTTGCTAAGTGTTAGCGCTTAATTTGTACTAAACTCTTATTCACAAAATAAACGCTTAAAAATTAGTGTTAGACTAAACTTAGCGTTTAGCAACTTTTGTGCTTAGTTTTGGCTTTGGCTTGGAGTGCGCTCCCTGCTTGATGTGGATCCGGAATTCGTTATTTATCGGCATATCCATTTGGTATTTATAAATCCGATTGTAGATTTATTTAAATTAATATTTCTAATTAATAATGTATATTTTTCTCGAACTATAAATTTGTAAAAAATGTTTTCAGCAGGTGGATTCCTGAGAAATGCAAAATCAGCTCTACATGTTTCAGGGGGCATATCGTGAAAAATATAAATTTTCAAATAGAAGTTCTTGAAGAAAAATTACTTCGATTAAGATGCTCTACTCAAAAATGTAAAAAAACGAATTTGGACAACAAAGTGCTTTTTTTTATTTTTTGCGATTAAACGAGCAAAATGGATCGAATTGGTCGGAAAATGTCACTAATATATCCTAAATTGCATGCCCTTCCTTCCCATGGCGGCCAAGAACCTCCCCCACTCTCCCTACCCCTTCCCCACACCATCCACTAACTAAGCGCTTAGCGCTTAGGGAGATCCCGAGGTCCCTAAACAAGCGCTTAATTCTAAGCCAAACACTAAATTTTAAGTATGTGAATACAAAATTGAAACGCTAAGTTAAGCGTTAGTGTTTGCTAAGCGCTTAAATAAACACTAAGTATGTGAATAACACTTAGCGCTTATAAGCGCTAACACTAAGTGTAAACACTAAGTTTAAGCGTTACACTTAGTATGTGAATACGGGCCTTAGGCTTAGTATCAGGCTTAGGCTTAGGTTCAGGCTTAGGCTCAGGCTTAGGCCCGTATTCACATACTAAGGCCCGTATTCACATACTAACACTAACGCTTAAAGTTAGTGTTTACACTAAGTGTTAGCGCTTATAAGCGCTAAGTGTTATTCACATACTTAGTGTTTATTTAAGCGCTTAGCAAACACTAACGCTTAACTTAGCGTATCAATTTTGTATTCACATACTTAAAATTTAGTGTTTGGCTTAGAATTAAGCGCTTAAGTTTAGGGACCTCAGGAGCTCCCTAAGCGCTAAGCGCTTAGTTAGTGGATGGTTTGGGGAAGGGGTAGGGAGAGTGGGGGAGGTTTTTGGCCGCCATGGGAAGAAAGGGCATGCAATTTAGGATATATTAGTGACATTTTCCGACCAATTTGATCCATTTTGCTCGTTTAATCGCAAAAAATAAAAAATGCACTTTGTTGTCCAAATTCGTTTTTTTACATTTTTGAGTAGAGCATCTTAATTGAAGTAATTTTTCCTCAAGAACTTCTATTTGAAAATTTATATTTTTCACGATATGCCCCCTGAAACATGTAGAGCGGATTTTGCACTTTTCAGGAACCCACCTGCTGAAAACATTTTTTACAAATGTATAGTTCGAGAAAAATATATATTAATAAGAAATATTAATTTAAATAAATCTACAATCGGATTTATAAATACCAAATGGATATGCCGATAAATAACGAATTCCGGATCCACACCACGGCCCGTATTCACAAACTAACACTAACGCTTAAAGTTAGTGTTTACACTAAGTGTTAGCGCTTATAAGCGCTAAGTGTTATTCACATACTTAGTGTTTATTTAAGCGCTTAGCAAACACTAACGCTTACCTAGCGTTTCAATTTTGTATTCACATACTTAAAATTTAGTGTTTGGCTTAGAATTAAGCGCTTAAGTTTAGGGACCTCGGGAGCTCCCTAAGCGCTAAGCGCTTAGTTAGTGGATGGTTTGGGGAAGGGGTAGGGAGAGTGGGGGAGGTTTTTGGCCGCCATGGGAAGGAAGGGCATGCAGTTTAGGATATATTAGTGACATTTTCCGACCAATTCGATCCATTTTGCTCGTTTAATCGCCAAAAATAAAAAATGCACTTTGTTGTCCAAATTCGTTTTTTACATTTTTGAGTAGAGCATCTTAATCGAAGTAATTTTTCTTCAAGAACTTCTATTTGAAAATTTATATTTTTTACAATATGCCCCCTGAAACATGTAGAGCTGATTTTGCATTTTTCAGGAATCCACCTGCTGAAAACATTTTTTACAAATGTATAGTTCGAGAAAAATATATATTATTACTAAGAAATAGTAATTTAAATAAATCTATAATCAGATTTATAAATACCAAATGGAAATGCCGATAAATAACGAATTCCGGATCACACTAATTTTTAAGCGTTTATTTTGTGAATAACAGTTTAGTACAAACTAAGCGCTAACACTTAGCAAACGCTTAGCGTTAGTATGTGAATAACTCTTAGTATGTGAATTCGGGCCCACATCAAGCAAGGAGCGCACTCCAAGCCAAAGCCAAAACTAAGCACAAACGTTGCTAAACGCTAAGTTTAGTATAACACTAATTTTTAAGCGTTTATTTTGTGAATAACAGTTTAGTACAAATTAAACGCTAACACTTAGCAAACGCTTAGCGTTAGTATGTGAATAACTCTTAGTATGTGAATTCGGGCCAAAGTGTTATTTACATACTAACGCTAAGCGTTTGCTAAGCGCTAAGCGCTTAAGTATGTTTAGCATGGTAGAAGTTCAAGTTTGTGAATAACACTAAGCGCTTATCAGCGCTAACACTAAGTGTAAACACTAAGGGTGGATTTCACCACGGTGGTTTAAACCATGGTTTTTCTTAAACCTGGTCTAAACCATGGTTTTTCTGAAAAACCCTTTCCACCAACGTGGTTTAGAACGTTTTTCAATACGAAATAGAACAGTTTATTCTATTTTAGTGCTAAATTTTGTTCTAAATTTGCTCCGCTAGACCGGATCGCGTGTTTTTCGTAATAAAATGTTCTGAACCCCATTTCACCAACGTGGTTTTTGTTAAACCTGGTTTAAACCATGGTTTTTCTTCCGTTCAAACAAAAACCACGTTCAGGCCTGGTTTTTCAGTTTAAGAATGAAAGAAAATACAATTTTTTGTGTAATTTTGTTGACCTATTGTTATTTATTGTATTTTGGTAACCGAATAAGTATGTCTTAACCATATATATTGATTCAATCTTAATTTAAACTTTTAACTTAAGAAATTTAAATTTATAATTTGAAAAAAATTCCAAAATACAAATTTAAATTATTAAATTATATCTCAGGGTTTAACGGCCCAAGTTTTCATTAAACTCAAGTTTGTTATGTTTTTACAATTTAATCTGAAAGGATTTTAGTCACAATTTTCAATATTACTTCTACTTAATTGTTATGATTAAATTATACACAATTTAAGTATTCCAGCTGTGATGAATAATTAATTCAAATTTGTGCATTAGACGTGCAGATAGTGCAATGTTAATGTGAATTGGTAAAAAAGTCAAATTAGGGCAAACTCTTGCTCAGCTGACACTTTTTAATACTTTAATACTTTAGTACTTTATTTTTCTTCTCTAAATAGCTACTGTATCATGTTGCAACTGCGTGTAAAGCTTATGCCAATTCTGTCAACAATGTACGATTTTTTTCCAGTTTCCACCGGGCATGTTTTCCGGGGAAAAATTTTGCACTCTGACAACGGCAAAAGTATATAAGGCCACGTAAGCGTCTACTTTACACAAGTGCAGCTTTTACTGAGCTGTTCAGAAACTCAGTTAACCCGACTCGAATAACTGAAATGACTAGCCATGTAATTTTAGTATTAATTTAAAAAAATCATTAATGTATAATAATAAGACTGGTTAATAACTATTACTATTAATTGTTTAATAATAACATTTATTAAACTATCATTATTAATTATTGTGATTAAACGGTAAATTGTTAGTATTATATAAAACTACGTAACAATTTTAATATTTTTATTGCAATTTTTTCAGTGTCGTATTATCAGTACTGAATTGTTAGTTGTTACCTGTCTACTTTAACTATTCGTCATTTTACCAAAAATAATAGTTTAATATTGTTAATATAGTCATTCAAAACTAAGGTTTTGAAAAACCATGGTTTTAAAATGTTGGTGAAATGCAGTTTAAGGTGGTAGTAACGTTTTCGACAGTTTTGCAGGAGTAAAACTTGACAATTTACGATTAATTTTCAATCAGTTATTTATAGTACGCATATTAATTTAAGAAATTATAATTTATTATGAGATAAATGCTTGCTAAAATAGCTTGAAACTGTTATTTTTAATTGTCACAGAAAATATTTTTCAGCCAGTTACGACAATTTTTCGTAAATTTTATGTTTAGCTAAGCCAAAGTAGTAGCTAGTCAAAGCGGCCGTTTATTGAAAAAACAAAAAAATGACACACGAGCATGTAAAAAACCTTCAATTTAGATGCCAAAACTTATCCTTCCGCTTTTCACTTTTTGAGATTACGTGACATTTATGTAACATTTCTTTTTGAACTAAAGTACATTACACAAAAGTCCGCAAATCTTGACGACTACTAGAAGGATTTTGTTCAAAATTTGGGATAAATTGTCACACATATGTGTCTACTTTATCCTAAAATTTCAAAAATTTTAGTTGCTTACAATTTGCGTTACATCAATTTCATTCACAGAAATCTGTAAAAGTGTACTTCCGTGGACTTAATCTCAAGTCTCGGGCCCGTATTCACATACTAACACTAACACTTAAAGTTAGTGTAAACACTAACTTTAAGTGCTTCGTAGCACTAAATTTAGTGCTACGAAGCACTTAAAGTTAGGGTTTACACTAACTTTAAGTGTTAGTGTTAGTATGTGAATACGGGCCTCGATGTTGCAATCTTTTCATGCGTTACTTTACATGTTTTTTAGACAATTTCTGATGTGTCAATTTTTTTATTTGTATCAATTCAGCCTATTCCGTGAAAAAATTAGATTCAAAAATTCGTATATTTTTCAAAATTCGAAAAAATTCAAAATTAAAGGTCCGTAACTTCTTTTCTGCATCATATAAATGCACCAAACTAAGCATTAAAATTAACCCTGTTATTGGCTATGTTGGTGTAAAGAATGAAATTAGTTGGAGTTACATTGTCAATTTTACAAGCAAAACAAGAAAAATGCAAAAATTCACGAAATTTGACTACTTTGACAATGTCTGCTGACTAGCTTGTTACAGATTTAAGCTAGATAATGTGCATAAGGCCGTGTTTACATTGAGCTTTTTTTCTGCTGCTCGAGCAGCTGAAAAAAAGCTGCAGCTTTTTTTCGTCATTTCCGGCTTTTTTTCAGCTGCTCGAGCAGCTGCAAAAAAGCCGGAAACAGCGAAAAAAAGCTGGAGCAGCTGAAAAAAAGCTGGAACTGCAGCGTTGTCATGACAACGGAGCAGCTAGTCTATAGTGACCGCCATACTTATCCGCATTTTTTCAGCTGCTATAGCTTTTTTCCAGCTGCTCGAGCGGCTGAAAAAAAGCTGCATTTTTTCAGCTGCTCGAGCAGCTGAAAAAAAGCTCAATGTAAACACGGCCTAAGGCCCGTATTCACATACTAACACTAACACTTAAAGTTAGTGTAAACCCTAACTTTAAGTGCTTCGTAGCACTAAAATTAGTGCTATGAAGCACTTAAAGTTAGTGTTTGCACTAACTTTAAGTGTTAGTGTTAGTATGTGAATACGGGCCTAAGTGTAGTTTCAGTCATGTTCTTTAACGTGAAAAAGACAGCTATTAAATTCATTGAGTCAATCAAAAGTTATAGCACGTTATAAAAACTGTCGAAAACGTAACTACCACCTTAAACCATGGTTTTTCAAAACCAGGTTTAAACTATGGTTTAAACCTGGTTTAAGGAATTTGATTGGATAATGAGTTCGGTCAGCCCAGATTTTTAGAACATTACGTTTGAAATTGTTCTAATTTTGAATAATTTCGTAACGAAATGCTCTGTCGAACGGGTTTTTCTAAACCAGGTTTAAACCATAGGCTGGAATTCACAACCTAACACTAACACTATCACTAACACTAACCCTAAAGTTAGTGTTAGGGAAAATTTGTCCCTAATCGCTATTCACAACCTAAACACTAGTTATATTAGTGTTTCACTAAAGTTAGGGACAAGGATTAGGATTAGTGTTTAGTGTTAGTGTTTTGTTTTCCCCAGCAAAAATGGGCATTTTGCGCTAGGAAATGGCTTTCTTGCGCCGGGAGGTTTTGAGAACGATCAGTTTGATTTATTTTAGGACATTTGAAAATTATTTGGTAGTTTTATGCTACGAATTTATAATTGCATGGATTTTACTAGTAGTTGTACATATATCTTTAAGAAAACTAGGGGTTTTCTGGTTTTTTTCTGGGGGTTTTCTAGAAACTTCTAGGGTTTTCTAAGATTTTTGGGGATTTTTCTAGGGCAGTGGCGGATCCACAGGAAAACTTTTTCCAGGAAAAACCCAGAAAAAAATTTCTGGGTTTTTTCTTGCTTTTTTCTGGGTTTTTCTAACTCCATTTGTCGAATTTCTGGGTTTTTTCTGGGGTTTTTCTATTGATTTCTGGGAATTTTCTGGGTTTTTTCCGGGATTTTTTGGGTTTTTTCCACCTTCCAGTCTCACTTCCAGTCTCACTTTTTGGGTTTTTTCTGGGTATATTCTAGGTTTTCTGGGATTTTTCTGGGTTTTTTCTGGTTTTTTTCTAGGTTTTTTTCGGGATTTTTCTGGGTTTTTTCTACCTTCCAGTCTCACTTTCAGGGAATTTTCTGGGTATTTTCTGGGTTTTTTCTTGGTATTTTCTGGGTTTTTTCTGGGTATATTCTAGGTTTTCTGGGATTTTTCTGGGTTTTTTTCTGGGTTATTTCTGGGTATTTTCTGGATTTTTTCTGGGTATTTTCTGGGTTTTTTCTAGGTTTTTTCCGGAATTTTTCTGGGTTTTTTCTACCTTCCAGTCTCACTTTCTGGGAATTTTCTGGGTATTTTCTGGGTATTATCTGGATTTTTTCCTGGGTTTTTTCTGGGATTTTTCTGGGTTTTTTCTGAGTATTTTCTGGATTTTTTCTGGGTATTTTCCGGGTTTTTTCTGGGTTTTTCTACCTTCCAGTCTCACTTTCTGGGTTTTTTCTGGGTATATTTTAGGTTTTCTGGGATTTTTCTGGGTTATTTCTGGGTATTTTCTGGGTATTTTCTGGGTTTTTTTGGGTATATTCTGGGGTTTTTTCTAGGTTTGTATATGTATTCCTCTATTCATGACCGCAGTGGCAGGTCCCTCCTTCTTTCGTACGAGGGGGGGGGTGGGGGCATGACCGAAATTAGACGGGGTAAAAAAGCCATGTGAGGGAAAAAACTCACTTTTTGAAAATGGTCTGGTGATGCCGACAAACCTAGTAGCTACTCCAAAAGACTCATGGTAGTGCAGAAAGACGTTTATTATTCACACAAATGCGCATACTGACACTTTCTCGATCCAGTTCTGGAATACGGGCCTAATAGTCGGACTCTGCCATTTTGAGGTCTTTTTGGACCGGTAAGTAGTACACAACCAGTCATAACCACTTACAGTATAGTGGTGCGGGGAAAAACCCTATCTTCAACTTTTCGGGTCGTCCTGTGCTCCACATATATAAATCGGATCCATTAATGCTCGCGGCTGTTATAACGGCCATCTTTCGCGTAACTGTTGCACTAATAAAATGGATTCTAACTAACACGTTTCTGAGTAATAAGTCTCGAAACCTCCGGGAAAAAAACCCTATGCGGGAAAAAACCCTATCACTTTTTTTGGTTGTTCTATTAGCAGTGAGTATAAATACAATTTCATCGTGTCCTACAACTCTTAGGCTGCAGTATAGACTAAAAAACCGTTTCTCCGACACCCATGTGACTCACAATGACTCTTCAAAAATTGACCCTTTTTGGCAGAAATGACTTCTGTCCAAATATGCATTTTTTTTCGTACATGGTCCAAAACGACAAAAACGACGTTTTACGGCCGAATAAACTATTTCAATGAAGTCTACGCATGTTGTTAGCCCAGATAAACTCACTTTTGTAGCAACAATGGGTGAGTTAAGCAAAAAATTATCACCAAACACAATAGGGTTTTTTCCCCGCAATAGGGTTTTTTTCCCGCACAAACTTTGAACAGTCACACTGGTCAACCACTACGTTTGTCACTGTTTTTGAGCTGTAGAAGTATAGAGGAAAGGTAACTCTCTTGAAAAATGCAAACGGCGTTGGCCAAAAGTGTTCTTGTGAAAAATTATGACAAGTCAAAAATTTGGAAAATTTTGTCACTGAAATTTTTCAACATGCAAAATTTTGATATCTCATAAAAAATGCTACAGGCCTCAGAACTGCACACAAATCGGTGTGGTGAGTCAGTTTGGGATGCGCTTTCCACCTACATACTGAAAAAGGGCCTATGTCTAAAGGTTCGGCCAGGAAGCACCAGGGTTTTTTTCACCGCAAGACGCGTAGGGTTTTTTCCAGCCCCACTATAATAATTTGATTAAATATTATAATTTTAATTTCAGATATATATTCTGAATAACCAATTATATATATTCTTTTGTGTCATTACTGGAGTCTGCTACGTTGCTAAGCGGTGTCTCATGCGAATTTTTTAAATGCATGAGACGCCTCTAGTTCTGTTAGCTTGACCCTAAAATCTGCAAATGGATTTAATTGAAGTGGTAAGTTTATGTTGGAATAGTTTTTTGTTAATATATTAATATATAT
>JASANF010002369.1:0-11687 GCA_030248245.1 Trissonchulus sp. WLG1_4 | reverse complement strand
AAGTTAAGGTGTTTTGATGTTTCTTTTTTCAGTATGTACTGTACTGTATCTACCTTAAGCCTCGTTTGTCTTCATCATTGTTCACGTCAGTTCTTCACATCAGCGAACCAAAAATTGTCTTTGCACTTTCGTTTATCCATGTGGCCTTAAGACAACTATGCATTGGGCTTTCGAGTCATTTAATCGTGGTGTGTCCTTGCAGAACCGAACCTTACAATTATTATTAATAACACGACAGTCGACAAGTCATACCTATGCAATCTCACTTTAAGCTTATTTAACAATCTTTTAGCGAACTTTTTCGAACATATAGTTGTGTTTGCTGCGTTTGAAGACCCGGTAGTTTGTAGACAACCATTTTTCAGCCAAGAATACTGCTTTGTTTCTTCCCAGCTGGCTGTCTGACAGTCGGAGCCCTTCGATCATGATGTGGTTCAAAGGCGGCCACCCGTTTGGCAAATCCCACTGTTCGCCCGTGTCTTTGAGACTTGCTGGAATCCCATTTTTTCGGACACCTTTTGCATTCTAAAGTAAAAATGTGGGGGTCATTTTACTAGCTGATGCTGTTCAGTAAGAATTCCGCCCTCTCGTTCTAGCCATGACAAGGCTTATATATATAGAAGCTCAATTCCGAGTTAGGCCGAGTTAATGTTTGACTGAGTTGTCATACCCGCATACCCTCTTGAGTTGCATCGGCATCGACCTCGCGACAACTGCAACTAAAAAAAACTTGACAAAAAAATAGTTGCGCCATTTATTTATTTTAATGGCATGACTTCTACGACTACCTACTTGCTGCACTCTTGATAGTCAAAATCTAATTCATTTCGTAACGAAATCACGTGTTTCGTTTTCACAAACAGACTAGGTAGCATAAACTATAAACTATGCATGAGACTAACCTCCAGCCAAAGAAGAAATTTTTCAGCCACTCTTGTGCTGTGAACCTGATCAAAACATTGAGCAAAGAGTGGAACTGCCGAGCTGGCATAGAAGTCAACATTATGGGAACTGCTGGGAAGCAGAAAATCAAACCACGTTCCCACAGTTTCGTTCCAAAATACGTCTTGCATGTTTTTTATTAGTTCTGCGTGTTTGCGTTGAAAATCTGCTGCTTTTGGATAATCTGAAATGAAAGTGAGGGTATGTATGTAGTTGTGAAAAGTTTACTAATGGTATTTTAAACGAGCAATTCCTTACTGTTGGCAATATTTTTGACAACAATTTTCTAAAACATTCTTATTAAAACGTATACACAAGAACACTACTTTATTACATACATAGAACAACTTATTGAAGCACAAAACAGTTATTGATTTTTCTGTTTTGATGCAATTTTTCTACAAGATAAATATTTCATGATAATTTTATTTTGTTCTACATATTTGCTACGTAAGTTCTTCTATTTTTTAAAAACAAATTGCTGTACCTACCAGGTGGCATTGAGTATTCTTGTAATGACAGAAAATATTGCAATATCTTAGCATTCCAGCACAGCCAGGCGTTCAAGTCCACCGGGATTACTTGGCGCGTTCGGACTGTTTTCAAAGTGGCCTTGTCTTCGAACCAGCGACTCGAAAAATCCCAACCTGACTCCGCTGCTGAAGCTATATCTGAGTACAGTGGCGGGCGTTTGGCTGAAAAAATATTGAAAAGTACAGCTAGGTATGCTTTCGTTTCAGTTGAACCAAATTGAATGAAAACAAAATGAAAACAAAAACGAAAGCAAAAACGAAATGCACGAAACTCAAGAAGAAAAGTTGTAAGCCTACACATGAAGTTTGATAAATTTTTAATGGATGAGAGTATGGGACTGAGAGCGCCTGTCTGTTTCTGCTGCTCTGAGTATTGTCTTGCTATTTATTATGGCCGTTCTCATTCTTAGCAAAGCTGCAGTAAAGTATGCCGCCAAAAAACTTGACAGCTGAGGCTGTCTCAGCAGCCAAATTACATGACGAGCGAAAACGACACCGAAGTATATAGCGCAAAATCAAAGACAGTGAATATTGATGTTTCTGTCATTCCAGTGTTATTTAACACTGGAAATTCGACCTACCCGAAATAATAGGTGTGGTCATTACAGATTTGGCAAATTCTATACAGTTCTATACAAATTGTATTTGGCAAATTCTATACAATCCTATATAAATTCTATTCTATATATAAGTACATATAACGTGCCTTTTGCGCTGTGGCAGTTCGATGCGCAGAGCATTGTACCATTAGAAAGCTATCTAAATGATGTCACATCACTAGGTACCTTTTTTATGTTTGCCTATAAGGTGGTCGAGTACAGGGTGGTTCCCAGATTCACAGATTCACCTCTTCCTTGGTTTTAAACTATACCAGGCTACCAGTATAGCTTCAAAACAGGGGGATCCTAACTACCTGCAGTGGTACCTGTCTTATACTGATCCTTCAAAAACGTCACAAAGCAAGCGGTTGTACACTCGTACAAACCTGATGCGACCTCTCTAGCAGTTTCTACGTCCTCTTTGTAGGATTCAGGCCTCGGCGTGTTGCTGGGGGTATTGTAGTGAAACACAGTGTACACTTTCCCGGCCAGAGTGACATTGACTGATCTGTGGTGTTGCCAAAATTGATATTCCTTAATCAATAGCTCCATCAGTGTGGGACTGTGTGTGGAGATGATGTTTTTCTTTAAAATGTCACCATCACCGGTTGCTTTAAAGTATTCGTAGACCATTGGAGTGAGTAAAGGTGGTTGAGAACGTTTCAGATAGTACACTCGTCCCCCGTTTGGTACAAAACCATATCTAAAATGAACACATATTGTCTTGGAATAAAATGTTTGATGACAATAATCAGTCACCGTTCACATATTAACTACGTTACATATTTTTGCAGTTGCAGTTTGAGCCTGATCCTGTTTATTCGGACTTGGGTTCACACCGGTAAAACAATGGCTTGTTGGCTGAAGTTTCAGCCTAAATTTAGTGTTTGTTTGTTTGTTTGTTTGTTTGTTTGTTTCATTTAGTAGAATTTACATAATTGTTTTATTAAAATAGTTAGCAGTATGTAAGCAATATTATTTATTACATGAAATACTTGTAAATTTTAATGCCGGTGTCACGGGCAAAAGTGTCCCCCATGTCCCCCCGGACACTTTTGCCTAGACAAAAGTGTCCTACTTGGGCAAAAGTGTCCCCCTTACACTTTTGGTGCTAAAATTTACTAGCCCAGTCCTATATGTACAACGAAACCGCAAACTTGAAAAATAACTATATTCTCAAAACTTATACACATTCGAAAAATAGTTTTCAACTTTAAATGCTTTAAACAACTTTTAACAACATGCGTTACTATTTAACCTTAATAAGGTTTCATACTTCAATATGGCTATGGCATACGGACAAACGGACATAGCCCACACGAAAACAGTTTCGTCCGTCTTTTCAATTCATACTTTTTCGGACAAATGAAAAGTGGGACATGAGACATACGGCTGGAAAAAATCCATCCGTTCGAGCAGCACGTCCTTTTGTCCGTATTTTGTCCTTAAAGAATATCGGCACAGTTCAACTGAAGTTAACTTTACCGGACATGCGGATAAATTGAATGAAACTGTGCCGTTTAGTTAGGATAACCTGACATACGATCGAAGGGCAAACGGATATGCGGCTGAACGGACCACAAGCGTTCTTCCGGTCAACTTGTTCGCTGTCCGTTCATCCGATTCAAACTGCACAGAACTAATAAAAACTTAGCGCATTGAAAAAACGAAACTTGTAGCGAAAACTGAGAGCTGGGTGTAAAATTTGTGAGCACTAACCGTTGCGTATTATTCAAAACACGATTTTGAATTTGCAGCTAAGCGTAAACTAAGGGGGGACACTTTTGCTCAAGGTAGGACACTCTTGTCTAGGCAAAAGTGTCCACCCGGACACTTTTGCCTAGTTAAAACGGTCCGGGGGACACTTTTGCCTAGTCAAAAGTGTCCGGGGGACAATTTTGACTAGGCAAAGTGTCCGGCGGGACACTTTTTTGGGGGGACACTTTTGCCCGTGACACCCGGAATCAATTTTTGGCGCAATTATTTTCAATGTCAATACCATTATCATTTTTTTCCAATAATTTTCAATTTCAGTACATATGTACCTTTATCTATTTTTGGGCAATTTACATGTTTTCAATTTCAATATCAATCATTAATTAATTGAAATTGAAACTGAAAGTTGAAAGTGGGTCTTAATGATGGAATTGAAACAAACAATTAAAACAACCAATTCGTTGTCAATGTTTTTTCTGATGTGGGAAGTGTTTCTGAAAATAGAAAACCTGATAAAAATATTTCACCTGTAAACGAATTCAGCCAGATTAAAAATCATTCCTTTGGCAGTTTCGTACATTTCCGAAGCCAGCAGGCCTTTCACTATCCAATAAGTGTCCCAGTAGTAGAACTCACGAAATCGACCGCCCGGAATTATGAACAAGTTAGGAACAAAAAGCAGAGAGTGTCGCTCCGGATGGTCCCGGACTGTGCTTTTCATCTGAAACATTCCCACTGACACAACCGGTAAAATGCATAAAGGCACTGACAGGCAGAATTAAGCAACAAATAATAAACAAATAATAAACAAATAAAAAAATTAAGGGTGGATTCATATATGCTATACTGAGTTTTGACCCTACAGCGTCCAGCCGCCAAAATTACAAAACAAAACTGCCACATGCTGATCTTAAACAAACAGTGGCATTTTTTGTAATTTTGCTTTTTGACTGACACACGGTTGATGAATATAAATCGACCCTAAAACCCAAAATAATAAACGGCAGCTGACTTACGTAATTTGGTTCGTATATATGATATACATTGACTATTCCAAAAACCTTGGACAAAAGTTAGAAAAACTAGTCCAGTCCATTTAATCCGGTAAAGGAATGGGTCCTCAGTTTTATGTTGCATGACATTGGCAATTGTACTTTACTTATAATCAAACGGATACCGTTACGGACAAAAACAAACGAAGCGGACTTAACCTATGTATGGTAAGGGTAAAGTGAATCGTCAATTTGGAATCAGTTTACGCTAGATTCTATTTTTTGATAAAATCGGCTTAAAATACTCATCTTGAGCAGCTTGAGCTGATTTTTAGACAAAAAATTTCAGTAATCAGTTTTTTCCATAACACCTACGGTTAACTGTTTCTGTTGACTGTAAAAACTGCTGTTTCTTACTTTTCTGCACAAACTTTTCCATCGTTCATTCAACTGCATGGCCCATTGGCGATAACGACTGTCCTTGATTCGGGACAATGACTTTGGATTCGGTTTGAAGTCAGTGGGCGTGCACTGCTCCAGTTCTGACTCCGGCTGCTCAAAGTTGGTTTTCAAGAATTGCTGTATCTTGGCTTTGTCTTCTTTGTCAACCGATTTCCACGCCTCAATGATATCAGCTATAATAGGGAGAAAAGTATATAAGAATTATCAATAATGACCTAAAGTCTGACCAGAAATTGCTGAACCCTGAGACAAAACAGGTGGCGTGATTTTTATACTATCATTGTACTCATGATGCTTGCTATTTGTTCTTTTCGTAATGAAATTGATTTGTCTATAAGCATAGATATAATTATTACATAATACGATGTTATATCAGAAGATTGTGGGCAGCTAGATTATTTTTCATGAACAAGATGATCCGATCTTTGATTTAACTTAACCTATTTTAACAATTCCGATAAACGTAGACTGTGTCAAACGTACATATCTGGGGTCTTTTCTGTTAGGTATTCCCCCACCAGTCTGGAATTTGAAAGTTACTGAGCCGATTTGAATAATTTTTGCACCAATGGACTCCTCTTGACCTCAGGACTTCAAAAATACAAGTTCTAAAATATTTTAAATTTTTCAAAAAAATTTTAAAATGTTAAAATTTTATACAAAATGCGGATTTTTTCATTTTTTGAAATGCGGAATGTGTTTTAGACACGAATTTTTGGGTTTTGGATCGTTAAAATTAAAAATTTTTCAATTTATTTTAAAATTTAAAATTTTTTCAAAAATTTTAGAATTTTTTTTAATTAATTTTTTTTGAAGTTCTGAGGTCAAGAGGAGTCCATTGGTGTAAATTTATTCAAATCGGCTCAGTAAATTCCAAATTCCGGACTGGTGGGGGAATAACAGAAAAGACCCCATATCTGTACCATACAAATTTTATAGTCATGGCTCCACTTACAGGGTGCCTTTTTAAGTGGCATATCTACGAAATCTTTCGAATCCTTCAACAGCTGGTGTTTTCTCACAATGACGTCCATAAATGAGCCCTCCCCAACGTCACAATAAATGTTACTGAAACAGAAACGGTGAACAGTGAACAAGATGAACTGAAGTGAACTGAAGATACCTATCTGATATTTTTGTTCCTTCTAGAGAAGGAACTATTGTTTTGAAACTAACTGTTCGCAGCGTTAAACGCTGCTGAGCAGGCTGCATAGCCTGTATGTTTTGTGTGTGTTTTCAGCCTGGGAGTTGGCTGCTGATTTTTGTCTGCGTATATGCACAAAAATCAATAATCGATGTAGAGTGTTGTAGTGTACTTTTTCAGCCTCGGCACCGTAATTTTTCACCAGCAATATATAAGAGCCCCTGGATAACACTGTTTATCGCTTCTTAGAGCTAATGTGCTCAGCTCAGATCAAAGCGTAATTTGGGCCGAATGGCTCGCTGCAGCGAGATGCTTAACATCCTGCAGCACTTTTTTGTAAATGTACGTACATACGTAGGTAGTAGGGTAAGTACCTAAGTTACGGAATGTAGTGTACAGTAGGAGAATAGATACAATTCAATTAAACTTGAAAGGTAGACACCGGGGAAGGAACATTGCCCCTTTTGGGGCCAACTTGTTCATGTGTATGAACAAAAGTAATAATACTACACTATTACTAAATTACTGATTACTAATTATTAATTTCCTAATACTATTATTTGAACTTAATAATGATATTGTATCCAGGTATGTAAATTATACGCTGATCATGCGTGTTATGGAATCCCCATCGAACACGTGTCAGAAAAAATTTTTTGGACAAGTGTTACTGTTTTCCGAAAAGTTTTTCTGTATCTGTAGTGACGGAAAACTGTTTTAACTATGCACAGTCGGAGTTAGTCAGTCACACACAACTCACAGTCAATGCGAATAGAGGAGCCTTATGTAGCAGTTGGTGAACATAAATCAATTAACTAAAGATGCTTACGGACAAACGGCCACACTTACGGACAAATATGAACGTACATATATACCAGACTATCTCTTCACTCACCTATTACTAGTGTCATCTTTTGTGCACATGTAAATTGAGTTAGTCGCTCCCAAAGTGGAGGCCAAAGTAATTGATAACAAAACAACACTATAGGAAAATACTGAACTTGAACTTTGCATGGCAACAACAGAACCTGTAAATTTAAAAGCAGTGAAAAAAGTGGTGCTTGCCATTTTAATTCTAAGCCAATTGGTTTTGACACCAATCAAATAACAGCTGTGAAGTCGAGAGTGTAAATTTGTGGTTAAAATAAGCTAGGTGTTAACTGCGATTGTTAGCTAACGTTTACGACAAATGGAAAAAACAGAAGTTGTGACGTCACAAATCTAACCCGTCAAAAAAATAATAACAGCGAAAATGTGATGCGTGAAATGTTCTCAAAATTTGGTAGATGTTCTGCTAGTAAATATTCTGCGTAGTTCTCAAATTTTGAATATCACTATATACATACCTCCTATAGTGATAGTCTTATTTAGTAAAAAACTTAATATAGAAGTATGGAACTAAAATATTTTTAAGATTGGTCCAATAGATAGCCGTCAACTGTAATGGAAACTGTTTTAATCCTCTCACAGCAGTGTGCTTATAGCAAAACACTTATATTTACCTTTTGTATTTCGCAAAAGCTTTTCATTTCAATGCGCCAAGTTTTGGGTCATTAACGACGAAAATGTCTGACAGATTTATTGTTATCATTTTGCTATTTTTTCTGAGCTGAGCAAATTCTAATGTTGTGTGATAATAGGACATCATAGGATTTGATAGGATAGAACATAGGAAACGTCACAAGTAAAAACGTTCAAGTTAGAAACACATTATATTTGAAAGTTAAACGTTGCTAAATTTTTCAACTAAAAGTCTTCCACGTTGAACTCTGTTGAAGTTCCCTGCTGTAGATCTGCGTTTTATTCATGTTATCTCAAACTCCCCGTTTGCACTAATGGTAGATGTTGCGTGTAAGCGTGCACGGCGTAGGAGCTTTTACCCCCCCCCCCCCCCACCCCTAGGCGCTATTTGCGCTATTTGCGCTATTATAGTGTCCAATTAAAAAACGCCCCCCCACCCCCCGCTATTTGCGCTATACACGCTGCGACAGGTACCCCCCCTCCCCGCCCCCTTCCTCCCTCTGGTACTAGCTCTGGTACTAGTGTCTGTCTAGTGTCTACATATGTACAAAGTTCGTGATTTGCAAAGAACGCTAACAGAGCTTTCAATAGTCAAGTTAACATCATCTTACCAGGGGTCTCATAGTGAAGTGGTTAGCACTCGGGTGTGGGCAAAATCCAGCCCCAGCTCCAGCCCCAGCCCCGACTTGGTAAAATCCAGCCCCAGCCCTCATCTGGGTAAAATTCAGCCCCAGCCCCATTCCCCAACTAGGTCAAATTCATCCCCAACCCAAACTGGGTAGAATACAGCCCCAGACCCAAATGGGTAGTTTCTAGCCTCAGCCCCAAATGGGTAATTACTAATTTCCAGCCCCGGCTCCAGTCCTAGACCTAGCCCTTGCCCCCCAACCTCAGCCCCCAGTAGGCGAAACCCAGCATCGGTATCATATAGACACCCCTGTGATACAGCTTTGTATGGGCATGTCACCGCTAAGTCGAATCGCCGTTAGGCCCAAAAGATCTTTGAAGCACATATAATCGCTGGCATGGCAGGTGACTGCACATTTTCTGAAATCGTACTCAGGCGGTGCAGGAACTAAGACACAAAATAGTGACCAACAAATTAAAGAATGTAGTGTTTGACCGGCCGCGTAAGCCGCCAGCCTTAAATTTTGGAAAATTTCCGAAAATTTTCTAAAATTTCCGCCGCCAGCCGGAAATTTTAGAAAAAACAAATCTATCCAAATCTAGATTTCTAGATTATTATTTATAGCCTGTCAAACCGGCCTAAGTTCACACACTTACAGTACTTTTTACTTTATAGTACTTTTTACTTCATACTTTTTACTTTTGCAAAAGTGTTCACACAGGTTTACTTTTTACTTAAGGCCTGTCGCAATGACGCATTTAATTAGCTGGCTTTGGCGCCGTTGTATGTCAAAAAGCAAATTTAACCAATAAAAATGAAGCTCAAATAGCTGTAAGTCTGAGTTTCTGTTAGAGCATTCTGATTGGCTAGATTGCAAAAGTAAAAAGTTCTGTATTAACTGAAATTTTTACTTTTGGCTCAAAACTAAAAAGCAAAAAGTACGTCTGTGTGAACCGAGCCTAATTTGGTCGATCGGTCAAATGTGTCCGGCGGGCCGGCCACCTTTATATATTTGTATAAACTATCACAGATTGTGCGTCATCTTTCAGAGATAGGTATTAATTTATGGGAAGGCCTTTATGTTTCCAGAACGCCCTAAATTGGGTGAGGCTGCCCCTATTGGTTGACCGTGACTGTCGATTTTGCAATGAAAAGAAATGTCAGCAATTTGTCCCCGGTTTCATGTCCAGTTGCGTTTAGTGTACGTATATGCGAATATGTGTGTGTTTCTCAACGGTTTTTAACAAATTTGCAAATTAGCTGCTACAGTCGCAGCCCAGTGCACTGCACATTCACTTGTTTCTTTTTCGGTCGTTTAGTCACTAGTCAGGTGGCTCCTACCTGACTGTTCATATACCTTTCATGCCCCGCTCTGCGTATTCGTCCAGCTCGGGCAAAGTTCGGGGTTCTGACTCCACGACGGGATCTGCCGCCAGTTAGCATTCTCAGCCGCTCCCCAGAACCCTCTCAGGCTAGGGGCTATAGCCAACGCGAGCCAGATCTAAGTCGCAAACAACGCGGTAGAGATGCTCCCACTGCGTCTCCAAGACACGTGTCAGTCGTAGAAAAGCTGCTGCCAGGCTCAGCGCACAAAAAGCGCCCAGCCTTAACCGTTACAGGGTGGGCACAGCAACACTGGCAGCAACTGCGACAGTCAACTTTCCCTAAAGAGTCAGAAGTTTATGACCGAGCTGTATTACCTCCAGAGCAGCAGGTGTGTTTTCGCGTACCTGAGCTCCACCAGGAGCACAACAGCTTACTGTCGCGCGAACAAAGTTTCACCGAGAAGCGTCTTCAAGCCGTTCAGAAGGACATTCATGCGGCCGCCGTAGTTATTGCGGTCTATGCCGGATCTGCAGCGGCACGGGTCGAAACGACTCAGTCTAAAACTGATCAGAAACGAAGGCTACATCGACGGGACCGTGAGTTCCGCTACCCAATGCAGTCACATTTGGCCGACATGAACATGGCCCTCACATGTCTAGCTTCGGCCAGTCGACAAGTGGACAAACGCCACACCACATCGGCGCTGGGTATCCTGTCGAAGACTGCCCGGCGCACCATATCGGTCAAGGACGCTCTCAACTCGGCTCCCCCAGGAGACTTATTGCCGCCGTCAATCTTCAGACAAGTCAAAAGCGACGGTCGACGCCGCGAGCGCTTGGATGATCAAAAAGAGTCGCAGGTGAGACTTTCTTATGCTCAACAGGGCAAACGTCTCAGGTGCTGCAATTCAGTTAATACAACAACAGGCCGCACATCGGCTATTCATGTAAATATGTACTTTAAGCTAAATACTCTCTTGCAATTGAGTTGCAATGATTCCCCTAATTTCAGCGCCAACGACCAGGACAGCATCGAAACAGTGGACGAGGTCGCTCACATGGCCAGGGACCAGGACAGTGGCGTCGTGGACGTAGCGGTCGGTGGCGCCGCTGACGAGGCCGGGGTTGCCCTAATGCTGGCCGCCGATCCCCCCAACCCAAATCCTCCAACAAGCAGAAAGGCAGACATGTCGCAGGTTGCTTGTAGTACACTTGTCAGCCTGGGCCCGATTTATCGAAGCAAAATGTTCGTCGTTGAAAATGTTCGTCGTTGAAAATTTTGGATTGATCGAAACATTTTCAACGGCGAACATAACATGTAATTACAGGACAAATGTTCGTCGTTGAAAAACAAATGTTCGTCGTTGAAAAACAAATGTTCGTCGTTGAAAAAGCAAATGTTCGTCGTTGAAAATGTTCGTCGTTGAAAAAACAAATGTTCGTCGTTGAAAAACAAATGTTCGTCGTTGAAAAACAAATGTTCGTCGTTGAAAAACAAATGTTCGTCGTCGAAAATTTTCAACGGCGAACATTTTAACGGATGTCTTAGCTCCGTTCAAATGTTCGTCGTTGAAAATTTTTTCAACGACGAGCTTTTGTCTTTTAGAACATAGTGATGTTCTAAAAAACCAAAGCTCGTCGTTGTAAAATTTTTAAAAGTCGAATAATTTCAACGACGAACTTTCAACGACGAACATTTGTTTTTCAACGACGAACATTTGTTTTTCAACGACGAACATTTGTTTTTCAACGACGAACATTTGCTTTTTCAACGACGAACATTTTCAACGACGAACACTAACTGAACGAAGTAAATACAACATAA
>JASANF010002368.1:0-60304 GCA_030248245.1 Trissonchulus sp. WLG1_4 | reverse complement strand
TCAACAAATTTCGTCACAATTTCAACAAAATTTTCCATGAATTTTCAACAAAATTTCATCCATTTTTCACTAAAATTTGAATTCAATTTAACACTTTTATCAAAAAAGTTTCTTTATAGTTTTCAGCAATATTTCCACAGATTATTCACCAAACCTTAAGAAATAATCAGCGCATTTAGCCAAACTTTCAGTAGTACTTTTATAGATTTTTTGATAAAAATTCAATAAAACATCAATAAATTTTCGACAGAATTAAATCCGAATTAAATCCTATTTTTTGAAAAAAATTCAATAAAACATCATTAAATTTTCGACAGAATTAAATCCGCAACTTCAAAACTAATTCATTGGATTTATTATCATCATTATCATTGGATTCATCATAATTATTTCGCTTTAAATTCTTACTAAAATCAACTAAATTTGTATAACATCAATGTTTAAGCAAGTTTTCATGAAAAAACAATATTTCAGTAAATTATTAGTAACATATTTGACAACATTTATCGTAATTTCACTCAATTTGAACAATATTTCAAAAGTTTATTTTTAAGCGTCTGTTTTGTTCTTGGTTACGTTTAATAAACGTTTCTAGAAAAAGGTCGTCTTTACAGAGGATGGTGTGTGGAAATATAATGTAGTAAATAAGTAGAATATGCAAGGTAAATAATTGGAAAAAACAGTAAATGTTATTAGAAATTAAGGTGTTGTTAAGCAGATTGTTTACAGAATTTGTGTGGATACGTAAACAAAATTAGATTGAATCTATGCGGATAAGTTATGGAAACTAAGTTGTATTTTTAGTGAAAAAGTATTGAAAGTTTCAGCAAAAAACGCTACGATAAGTTCTTGTTCGTACTACGATAGTCATTGGTTTTTTTTGAAATTTTAAGGAAAACTGGGGGTTTATTGGTCGATAAATACTTGAAGTTGCAAAAACTATTCTTTTTTGGTGGAAATTTTATTGAAAATTTGTTGAAAAATTGATGATAAAATAATGAAATTTTACTGAAAAAATGTAAACTTTTTGTTGATAGCAGAACGTTAAATTGATAAAAATTTGTTGAAAAAATGATGATAAAACGATTGAAAATTTGTTGAACGTTGGACTCAGATTTCGTTTTTTTGTTGAAAATTAGTTAAAAAGTCTTGGATATATTATTGAAATCTTGCTGAAATAGGTTCAGATTTTTGTATAAATTTTGTTGATATTTTGTTGAAAAAATTTCGATATTTTACTGAAATGCAGCAGATCTTTTGTTAAATTTTGAGTAATAATTAGTAGAAATTACAGTGAAATATTGCTAAATTTTTCTTGTTATTTTGAGTATAATTTATTGTTATTTTTTCACCTAATTGGGCTTCCTGTGATATACCGACGCGCCGAATATGGTGGAACTCCGAATAACTGACTTTGGGCTGTTATGTAAAAAATGGATTCTAGTGGCTGACGCCCCCAGACCACGCAGTAGTGAGTGTAGAAAAAGTTAGAAAAAATGTAGACAAGGTGCGACCCCCCCCTTTTTAAAGTCCTGGCCATACATGTAACAGCACCAAAATTTTGGGTACCCCTCCCCCCCCCCTTAGTGGGATTCCCCTCCTCTGCGTCAGCTCATTTTTGACCCCCCCTCCTCCCAAAAATGACGCAATTTTTACCTTTTTTGACCAAAAAACACCGATTTTGACAATTTTTGCGAAAATTTTGATGAAAATCGCTTAAATTTCACAAAAAATGCCGATTTTTTTCAATTTTGGCCAAAATTTTACTCCCGCCGGGACCTTCCCCCCTCTTTTCCCCCTGGCGGGACCCCCCCTCCCTCCCCCGGGACCGACTTTTTTTTTTTTGGGGGGGGGGTCTTCCCCCCCCCATCCCCCCCCCCCAACTACATATCTGGTCCTGGCTACGTTAACGTAGGTGGGTTCCTGGTTAGCGCGGGTGGGCGGGGCTGGGAAAGTGAGAAGTGGATCTATTGTTTTAGTTGAGAAACTTCGGGGAAACAGTTTGGTTGCGAGAAGTCCTATTTGCTATTTGTTTTTTTGAATTTTCGGAGATACGACCCCAAGAAATCTGACATCTGAGCATTCAGTGCATTGGCGCATTCAGTGCTTCCCTAAAGGTGCTCTAATCAAAAAAATAGGTCCACTATTCTCGCCTCCCTCCGACTGCACAAGATCCAACGTATGAGGATTGAGGCTATTCCTAACTTATGTTACAGATAAGCTATATAACTATATAACTTAGCTTTAGCTATATAAGTTAGCTATATAACAGAAATGTTGCAAAAAAAATGTTGAAAATTTGCTGCAGCTTTTTTCAGCTGCTCGAGCAGCTGGAAAAAAGCTGGAGCAGCTGAAAAAATGCGGATAAGTATGGCGGTCACTATAGACTAGCTGCTCCGTTGTCATGACAACGCTGCAGTTCCAGCTTTTTTTAGCTGCTCGAGCAGCTGAAAAAAAGCTCAATGTAAACACGGCCAAAGTGTTGTTCACATACTAACGCTAAGCGTTTGCTAAGCGCTAAGCGCTTAAGTATGTTTAGCATGTTAAAGTTCAAGTTTGTGAATAACATTTAGCGCTTATAAGCGCTAACACTAAGTGTAAACACTAAGTTTAAGCGTTAGTGTTAGTATGTGAATACGGGCCTACAATCGTGTCAATCATGATTTTTAGCTTCAGGGCACTCTAATAGACTTCCGCATGCAATAAACACAAAAATTTTGCTTCGTCACTTTCCGGCCAACGTTCGTCACTTTTCGCGAAGGTTCGTCACCTTTTGCCGACGAAGCGATTTGACGTTGACAAATTGTGTCAATCATGATTTTTAGCTCAGGGCACTCTAATAGACTTCCGCATGCAATAAACACAAAAATTTTGCTTCGTCAGTTTCCGGGCAACGTTCGTCACTTTTCGCGAAGGTTCGTCACCTTTTGCCGACGAAGCGATTTGACGTTGACAAATTGTGTCAATCGTGACTTTTAGCTTCAGGGTAGGGTTGTTTCAATTATTTCAATTAATCGTTGAAACCCACTTTCAATTTCAATATCAATCATTAATTGATATTGAAATTAAAAATAATTAGCCTAAACATTGATAATGGTATTGAAATTGAAAATAATTTGGTCAAAAATTGATAATGGTATTGAAATTGAAAATATTTTAATTGAAATTGAAATCGAAACTATACTTTCAATTTCAATATCAATTATGCTGGGCTGGTTGACTTCACAGCATGTCTGATGCTGGAACGAAGTCTTGTCTGTATGCCTTTTTGTGCATGTAGCATGTGTCGGTGAACAGCCATGATTGAAACGTAATTGATATTGAAATTGTCTAATTTCAATTAGTATTTTCAATTGAGCGTACGTCTCTTTATTATCAGCTTGAACTTTTGTTATTGTAGGGGCAAAGAGCCATTTATGATCAAGTCGCAATTATGAATAACTGAAAATTTGATTGGCTAGATCTCGGGCCACGTGACAGATTGACGTATGAAAAACGTATCAAAATGAAGCTTGATGTTTGGGCAACCAATGACAAAAATAATGTTTCGGTCACGCTTACGTATCCAGAAAAATTTTGGATCAGGTGCATCCAATCAAAATTTCCCGAAAACTTTGTTAAGAAAAGGACCATCTCAAGTTCGTTTGTCAGCTCAGATAAACTGATGCAGACTATTTTGAGTAAAAACTTTTGCATCAGCGAAATTAACTGTTTTTCTTCTATACAAACAAGTCAGGTGAATAATTTAAAATAAAAATAAAAATAAAAAATTAAAATTTAAAAAAATCATTAATAACTAGTGATGTGGATCGAATCGGCTGTGAAATTTTGGATCGGCGATTCGGCAATCGTTGGTATAACTTTTGAGTATTAAGTACCGTGATGCGTGCGTGGTGCGTGTAATTTCGCGCATTTTTGTGTTTATAGAGTAACAGTTATCATGATATTACTTATTAAAAAAGCCTCAGCAGTTACGCTAAAAAGATTGAAAAATAATTAAAATTGAAAATATTTGCAAAATTGAAATTGAATTGAAAATATTTCGAGAAAAAAATTTAAATGGTATTAAAATTGAAAATATTTGGGCAAAAAATTGATAATGGTATTGAAATTGAAAATAATTGGGCAAAAAATTGATAATGGTATTGAAATTGAAAATATTTGGGCAAAAAATTGATAATGGTATTGAAATTGAAAATAATTCCATAATTGAAACAACCCTACTTCAGGGCACTCTAATAGACTTCCGCATGCAATAAACACAAAAATTTTGCTTCGTCACTTTCCGGCCAACGTTCGTCACTTTTCGCGAAGGTTCGTCACCTTTAGCCGACGAAGCGATTTGACGTTGACAAATTGTGTCAATCATGATTTTTAGCTTCAGGGCACTCTAATAGACTTCCGCATGCAATAAACACAAAAATTTTGCTTCGTCAGTTTCCGGCCAACGTTCGTCACTTTTCGCCTACCGAAACCACCCAAACGAGACCTACGAGACCGAGACCAGCCCTTGGGGGACCTTTTTTCAAGTTTCAATTTTAAAATTTTTTGAGATACTTTGAATTATGAAAAATTTAATTAAATGACAAAAAATTGACCCTTAGGTTATGAGGTATGAGTGTATGACTTGCGAAGTTGCGAGAAACGCAACATTATAAAAAAAATCTTCGTAATTTTAGATAATTTTGAAAACTTTAAGTCTCATCTGAAATACCGAGACCACCCTATGGCACGTCTCGGTTTTCCTACCGAGACCGAGACCGAAACCGAGACCAGCCTAGTCTCGGGTTTTTTACGAGACCGAGACGGAGACTGCCAACCCTGCCGCCCCCCTAAATACGCCACTGGTAAAGCCCGGTTCATACTCGTCCTTAAGGACTGTCCCTGTCCTTAAGGTTTGTCCCTGTCCTTATAAAAGATTAATTCATACTTCCGAAGTGTCCTTTTCCTTTTCCCTGTCCCTAAGCTGCGATTGATTCATACTTGTCCCTAAGCAGCTTAGGGAATGTCCTTGAGCAGCCATAAGGACTGTCCCTATGTCCCTAAGCAATGTTGAGCAATATTCTACTTTTCCCTGTCCCTAAGCAACTCGGCCAATCAAAATACGGCAGTTGCTACATATGACATGAAGAACAGCCAATCACGGCCGAACTCGACTACTAGTGAAAGAATGTCGTGGGCTTGTGTTGCGGTAATTATTCCATCGTTATTTTTGGGTTATTTAACACATTTTTGCGTGAAAAATACTTGGTTTTCAATTTTTATACCAACCTGAAATATACTAAAAGTTTATAAAGATGTTTTAGATCTCAAGTTTACAAGACCTGGTAGTTAAGTGGTTAAGCTTTTTGCTCCTCAAACTATGTATCAGAGTTCGAATCCCATATTCGAAATTTTGTCTTTTCTTTTTTGCAGCCTACAAATAGGTTTCATAACTTTTTCAAGGTACTTTAAACAAAACGCATTTTATCCAATGACGTTTGAGCATTAGTTCATGTGAGAAAGACTATTCCCTTGTCCTCAAGGAGTATGAATCAATCACCTCTAAGTACAGGGACAAGGACATTCCCTATAGACCTTAGGGACATTTCTTAGGGACAGGGACAAAGCATGAGGACACAGGGACAAGGACACCTAGGGACAGGGACAAGGACAACGCGTAAGGACAGGGACAACGCTTAGGGACAAGCATGAACCAGGCTTTAGGGGGTCAAACTGTTGGGGGGGCCTCTCCGGCCTAATTTTGGGGACCCTCCCCCCTGATCGAAATCTTGCGAAATTTCGTAAAACTTTGGCAAAAAAGTGCCATTTTTACTAAATTGCCCCTATTTTGGGGACCCTCCACCCGCCCCCTCGATTTTTTGGGTTAAATGCAGTTAGGGTGGGGAAATAGTGGACCTAGTTTTTTTAGTAGAGCATCTTGGGGGAAGCATTTTTCCTTCAAGAACCCCTGTCTCATTTTTTGGATTTTCTGAAATACGAGCCCCCGAAATCTGAATCCTCAGTGAGGGACGTTTTCGCAGTTTTTTTCGGAAGCTCTTTTTTTTGCGTTCTAATCGTGTGTAAATGGTGTCAGATTATTGTTTACAATTTTTTAGAATCAAAACAAAGGTTCTTTGACCGGGTTCCTGCCGAAAAATTAGCCAAATTCGCCAGAAACGTCCAATTTTTGACCAAATTCAAACTTGGCCTTAAGGGGGCGCTCCGGGAATTGGGGGTTACATCGAAAATTGGCAAAAAAGTGGGCAAATGTCAAACTTTACTATACATATATGTAGTATGGCACAAAAGAGCACTGGTGGCAAAATTTCAAACCACGTGATCATGTCACGTGACTCCCAGAGCACCAAACGTGAGTGAATTTTCGGTAAACGATAACTCTGCTTATACTTTGCGTATAGTCACACTTTTTACACCAAAATGTAGCTTATGTGCTTCTCTAGTTGAACATTATTTTGGTTTTTAACATTTATGTTGGGTTTGGATAAAAAAGGTCATTATGTGTTTTCGAAGCCGAACTCTTAGCAATAAAATTCATATAAAAAAATTTCTAAGCTTTATTTTAAAAAACTAAAATATTGTTCAACTGCGCAGAGCCTAAGGCTATAATTGTGCAAAATTTTGTAGAAAAATCTTATACCAGCATTTTATAATCGAATGCCGAAAAATCGGTTTTGTATTCACACTGGCTATATTTGAGTCTGCTGCTTCTGAAAATGGTTTCTTGTGCGATTTTTTTTGCACAGGACGCAATAAAATTGTTTTAATTTTTCATTACGACTAATAAAATCGACGTATCGTCTGTTTGCAAAACCTCAAAAAGCGTTGATGCACTGGCTTACTTGCTGAATTTGTGTAAGGCTGTGTTTACATTGAGCTTTTTTTCAGCTGCTCGAGCAGCTGAAAAAAAGCTGCAGCTTTTTTTTGCCATTTCCGGCTTTTTTTCAGCTGCTCGAGCAGCTGCAAAAAAGCCGGAAACGGCCAAAAAAAGCTGGAACAGCTGAAAAAAGCTGGAACTGCAGCGTTGTCATGACAACGGAGCAGCTAGTCTATAGTGACCGCCATACTTATCCGCATTTTTTCAGCTGCTCCAGCTTTTTTCCAGCTGCTCGAGCAGCTGAAAAAAAGCTGCAGGTTTTTTCAGCTGCTGGAGCAGCTGAAAAAAAGCTCAATGTAAACACGGCCTAAAAGTCGAATAAAATCAGTAAATTGTCCAATTTTTTCCAAATTTTTTGCTATAGAGATATGCACGTCAAAACCTCAGAAATAGCATTTTGGGCAACTTTCCTTCAAGAATGATAAGTCATTTTGACTGTTTTTAAAAAATACGGCCCAAATCCTTGATTCCCGGAGCGCCCCCTTAATTTAGGCGTGGGCTTAGGCTTACGCTTAGCTTAGGGCTTAGGTTTCGTATGGGGCTTAGGCTTACCAGTGGCGTACCCAGGGGCCGTATTCTCAAAATTACCTGTAGGTAAAATTAGGCTTAGGTAACACAGGTAAGGTGAAGGTAAAGTTAATTCTGTGGGTAAGGGTAAAGTTAAAGTTTACCAGAGGATAAAGGTAAATTCTTAGAATACGGGGTAAAGCTAAAGTTAAACTGTGGGTAAGGTTAAAGTTTAACCTTACCTGTGGGTAAGGTTAAAGTTTAACTTTACCTGTGGGTAAGGTTAAAGTTTACCTTTACCTGTGGGTAAGGTTAAAGTTTAACTTTACCTGTGGGTAAGGTTAAAGTTAAACTGTGGGTAAGGTTAAAGTTAAACTGTGGGTAAGGTTAAAGTTTAACTTTACCTGTGGGTAAGGTTAAGGTTAAACTGTGGGTAAGGTTAAAGTTAAACTGTGGGTAAGGTTAAAGTTTAACTTTACCTGTGGGTAAAATTAAAGTTAAAGTTTAACTGTGGGTAAGGTTAAAGTTAAAAATCAACTGTGGGTAAGGTTAAAGTTAAAGTTTAACTGTGGGTAAGGTTAAAGTTAAACTTTAACGGTGGGTAAGGTTAAAGTTAAAGTTTAACTGTGAGTAAGGTTAAAGTTCAAAGCTAACTGCGGGTAAGGCTACGGTTTGACTATGGGTAAGGTTAAAAATTTAACTGTGGGTGACGTAAAAGTTTACTTCAACTGACTGAGGCTGAAGGAAAAGTTAAAATTTAGCTATAAGTGATGGCGAGCTGTATCAATTTTTTTAAAATGTGTATGTAATAGTAAAATTTTGTGCAAATTTTGTTGGAAACTAGGCATTTGTGTGTTTTTCCAGTATTTGTCTCAGTTTTCTACTGTTTCCCTTTCCTTGCAATAACTTGAATTTATGGACCGCAAGAGCTGTAGTTTGTGTAGCGGTGCATCTTCGGCGGGGGGGGGGGAATTCAAACACATACATTTATTTTATACGTATTTTTTCAGCGTAAAAACGCGTTTTTATAGGTTTTCGCATGCGCTGAGTTCATTTTTAGCAGTTTCCAAGCGAAAAAATGTTGATTTTCAGCTTTTCCAAAAAATTCCAATTTTGTCGAAAATCTTAAATTGTTGTCATATTGGGGCTAATTCTCGCAAAATAAGACCAGCTCGCTCAGTATAAGACCCATCTGAAATGGGGGGGCTCCGGACCAAATAAGGGGCGCCCCGCCTTCTTACTAAAAGTCGGCCAGGGGCCCAAATCGCTGAGGGGGGAGGCAAAACCGCTGAGGTGAGAACCCTGGCCCCCCGGGACCCGCCTGGCTACGCCACTGTTTTTTTCATTAGCCCACCCAATCGCTGGTGCACTGGATAGTCCTTCAAGCGAGATTTATTTATAAAGCATTTGGGGGGATAATATATAGTAGCGTAGCCAGGATCTAGTTGAGGCTGCGGCCAACGTGCCTGTTTGTCCGAAACTTTTCCGAAGTTTTTCTGCCGGGGGGGGGTGCTACATTTTTATCCGAGAGGGGGGGGTAAATCGCTGAGGGGGGGGGGCAAAATCGCTGAGGAGAAGGGCCCTGCGGCCGGGCCCCCACCCCCCCCCCCCATGGCTACGCCGCTGATAATATACACGCATGCATTTGCTGTCGCGAAAGGCAGAAAGAAGGAAAAGCTAGTTACAGAGTTGCCGCTTTGAGGGGCCTGGGGGTATATAACCAGCTTCAGTAAAAAATTACAGAAAATTTTGATTTTCAGGCCAAATTTGGTCAATTTGGGACGTATATCGGGAAATTTTTATACACATTTTTAAAAATTGGTTGAACAAGCTCACCCTCACCCATTGCTAAATTTAAACTTTTCCTTCAGCCTCAGTTGAAGTAAACATTTACCTACCCCACAGTTGCAATTTTAACCGTAACCACAGTAAACTTTAACTTTAACCTTACCCACAGTTAAACTTTAACTTTAACCTTACCCACAGTTAAATTTTAACTTGAACCTTACCCACAGTTAAACTTTAACTTTAACCTTACCCACAGTTAAAATTTAACTTTACCCTTACCCACAGTTAAACTTTAACTTTAACCTTACCCACAGTTAAATTTTAACTTGAACCTTACCCACAGTTAAACTTTAACTTTAACTTTAACCTTACCCACAGTTAAAATTTAACTTTACCCTTACCCACAGGTAAAGTTAAACTTTAACCTTACACCCACAGTTAAACTTTAACCTTACCCACAGGTAAAGTTAAACTTTAACCTTACCCACAGGTAAAGTTAAACTTTAACCTTACCCACAGGTAAAGTTAAATTTTAACCTTACCCGCAGTTTAACTTTTAACTTTTACCTTACCCACAGGTAAAGTTAAACTTTAACCTTACCCACAGTTAAACTTTAAGTTTACCCTTAGGTAAAATTTTGAGAATACAATTTTACCTTCACCTTACCTGTGGGTAAAGTTAGCCTAACTTTACCTGCAGGTAATTTTGAGAATACGGCCCCAGGGGGGGGGCTAGGGCACAGGAAAATTATTTCCAGAAGAAAACTAGATCGTAAAAAATTATCTGTTTTTTTCTGGTTATTTTCTAACTTTTTTCAGATTTGCCCCAAATAGGTTTTTAATGTTTTTGGAGTACTTTTACGCCCTTTTTGTCTTTTCATTTGTTTTAGTCTTTTGTGTCTGTAATTCCCTTTGTAATGCATTATTTTAGCTTATTTTTTCTGTATTTTCCGGTGTTTTTGGTGGGTTTAAATTGGTTTTTCCACCTTCTAAACGAGCAGCCGTTCGTAATAGATCGGTCAATTCACTGTATCATAAATTGGTGGATATTGTCGCCTTTTTGTCCGAGCTCGTAGAATTACAATCTCTTGCCGATACAACTGTGCTTAAAGTAAGAAAAAATTTATTCTTGTAGTAGCTGCTAGTTGAAAAAGTAACATATGAATAAAACCTTTACACATTACCAATTATAAAAATTTAATAATGTCTGGTTCATTGTCCTTGTTTGTAGGCTGGTACTGGAGAAATCTTAGTTACGGATCAATGATTTGTTGTGCATTTTTATATCCAAACGGACCTTGGATATTTTATGAACCAGGATACTATGTGGAAACTTTTTTGGAGCGTATCAGGTCTTTGTCGTTTGTTTGATGTTTTGAATGGTGTTGTGGAATGTAGCAATTGATCTGTTGATTATAATTAGTAGATTGTTGTGCAACGGTTAACATTGTAAAGCTGCTCTTTTGTTTTCAGCTGTCGTCGCTGTCTATTGCACCATTTTTCGTGGAAGGTGTCAGTGAACTTCAACTTTCGTCTCTTCGTTTGGTCGCTAGTGTATGTCACTATATTAAATTAATTCATTATAACCTTTTGTTAGTAGTAGAAAGCCACGAATTGCCAGTGTGTACAAGAAGAGCACACATGTTGCTATTCAGCCATTTTTTGAGATTTAAAAGCTATTTTAATGCTTTTTTTATTTGGAGCACTGACCCCACAGGGCCACGGGTTTGATTGCGGATTTGTTATTTGAGATGCAGACACAGCCTTACTTACATACTTGTCCGTAAGGTTACCGTTTGTTCTTAAGCAAAAAATTCCAGCATCTGTTGCATAAAAGCACGTTGTTGAAGGTACAAGCCTTTAAAGATCAATTATGTAAGCTAGCCTGACAGATGTCTGCGGATGAGCAAAAAATTTTAGTTGCATCTGTAGCATTTTTTGCTAGTTTAAGGACTCAATTATTTAGACACAGACAGGTATAACTAAGCATAACCGATCGAGTGGATGACTAAAAGTAGTTTCTATTTTTAGATATTTAGCCGATACGAGAAGCATCGACAGTTGATCATTGATGATATTCTATCTTCACTCAATCGACTGCCAAGCACTTGGCCTGTTCTACTTCTACGTTGTAAAATCGTGAAACCAATCAGAAAACAAAAAATTTTCACCTTCGATAGCATCCTGTTGACATTAGGCTACATAGTACATAGTATCACATAAAATTTTTCAACTGACAGTAGTTACATCAAAACCGCATCAAATCAAAAGTATTCGAACATCAAATCAAATCAAATCAATTGATTTTTGAGAAGCCCACATCAAATCAAATCAAATCAATTGATTTTTGAGAAGCCCACATCAAATCAAATCAATTGATTTTTGAGAAGCCCACATCAAATCAAATCAAACGATTTTCAAGAAGCCCACATCAAATCAAATCAAATCAATTGAAAATGGGTCGCATCAAAACAACCCTAGTTGCGAGTAATGCTGTCTTTCCATTTTTTAGCATTTTTCTGCCCCAAAGACTTATTATAAGACATAAACAAAGTCTTGGTTTACTGATGGAACTTTACAAAATGATTTTAATTAACAAAGACGCAGCTGAAATGATATATTCTTAAAAACTGGCATAAACAAGGCCAAAAATGAGCATTTTATACAGCGATTGTTTAAAACAGTTATATAATAGTTTTAACTAAGTTCCATCTGTTCACCAAGACTTTGTTTATGTCTTATAATAAGTCGTTGTAGCAGAAAAATGCTAAAAAATGTAAAGACAGCATTACTCGCAACGTCACATATACCGCTGCACGTTTGCTCGTAGGCGGAGCTAAAGGCTGCTGCAACGTGATTGGCTGATGAGGGGGTACCCATTTGGGTACCTGGTACCCATTTAGGTACCTCAGGTACCCAGTTGGGTAGGGGTACTCATTTAGCTACCCTACAGCCTACAGGGCCCAATCAGAACGCTGGGGTACCCATTTGGGTACCTGCAGGACTCGTTTGGGTACCAGGTACCCATTTGGGTAGGGGTACTCATTTGGGTACCTTTTTGGCCGTTATTGTGCAACGCATCTACCGCGCTGCCAAGCTGGCCGATGGGAAGAGTGTCATACTCTTCCCAGATGCGCTCTCGACCTGACAGGCTGACCTATGTACATACTCAAAAAGGGCCTATGTTTAAAGATTCGACCAGGAAGCACTAGGGTTTTTCCCCGCAAAAGGCTTAGGGGTTTTTCCCGCACCACTATATTATATATATATACATATAATATTAATAATAATTATATATATATATAATACCATGATAAAATTATGTGACGTTTGGAGGGCGATAATTAGCAGCAAGATGGCCGTTGACTGATCTGATGGACGTATGTGGGTCACAGGAAGACCTGAAAACATGAAAATATTTTTTTGCACGATTCGGAGGTTCGTTTTGAAACACTCATCTACCCGGTTTACATTCGATTTGAGAAAAATGTTTTCACCCGTAAAACGGTAAAACGGTACGCACCTCATCTTAAGGTGGCACTCCTGAAATGTGGGTTTTGGCCATTATTTTGAAAACGCGCAAAAATAAACATGCATTGTAAGAACAAAAGTTGATCAGAAGTGAATTTCCTTCAATTTGATGTACATATCACATAAAAAAATTTTTTAACATTTTTGAGCAAATTTCGTTAAGAAAAATAGATTTTCACGGAAATGCCTTCACAAGCCAATTCATTTACACGTATGTCATGAATTTGAAAGGCTGAAAAACACTAGCAGTTGTGTTTTACTGGAACGTATGTATGATTTTTGGCTGTTTTTGGCCAAAAATGAGGGCTGGGGGGAGAATTTTTCTAAAAACCTAAAATTTTCAGAAAAATGTTAGTCGGTGCTAACCAGTGGGTTGCTCTGAGCAACTTATTACAAAAGAACGTGCGAAAAAATTGCAATTATATACTCTACTGGGCCTCCGAGGGCGCAAATTTAGGCTTAGAAGCAAAAACGAAGTTGAAAACAAAAATTGTTCGAAAAATAGGACTTTTTGACCTAAAAGGTCTGAATTCCTAGGTTTTAAGGGGTGGCGAAACTTTTGGTGCTATTCGTTTTACCCCAAAATCCGTGTGTGGGGTGCTACGGAGCTGTTTTGGGGTCAAAAATAGGTCTGGCCGCGAAAACGTTTTTTTGGCCGTCACGAAAATTTGATATTTCTGGCTTCGTCCAGAGCTGCGCTATAGGATTCTAGTACAAAGGAATTTTGGCCGAGTCTCAAATCTAAAAATTTGGGCCAAAATTTGAAATTTTTGAAAAATCTAAAATTTTTCGATTTTTCGGGTATATCGGCCAAAAATTTTGAGAAATCCAAGTTTTCTACACCGGATGCTTTCTACAGAGCAGGGAAGGGTTGCTACGCAACTTCTTATAAGGTTTTGACCGGCTCTTAATCGCTTTTAAGCGAGCCCAGGCCTAAAATGTGCAAAAATTCACGAGAGCGCGTCTCGGAAAAAGGGGTATCTATATACCCTCCGTTTGGAAACATTTGGGGCCTAAAATTTCGGAACTCACTTATTCCAAAGGTTTTAAGGGGTGCTGAATCCGAATTTGTGGTCGGATTTTACCCTAGGGAACTTTTGGGGGCGCTGGGGGCAGTTTCAAAAATTTTCCAAAAATTTAGAAAATTAGGCTTAGGCTTAGGGTGGGGGGAAAATATTAAAACTGCCGCTAAAAATCTGGCAGTATGACCCCTAGGGCCAGAATTTTACGCTGAATTCAAAAATTTTACTCCCAGGCCAGAAAAATGGCGCTGGAATTCAGAAACAGAGTGGGAAGATGAGAATTTGCAAGATCTGAAATTTTCAGGCTTAGGCTTAGGCTTGGGAAAAATACTAAACGCAGTACTAAAAATCCAAAAATATGGTCCTTCGGACAAAAATAATGCGCTGAATTCAGAAAAAATACTCCCGGGCCACGAAAATGCCGCTGGGAGATGTCAGGGAGGTCCACAAAAATTCCCTGAAAAATTTGAAAATTTTCAGGCTTAGGCTTAGTGCATCGTTAAGCACATATTTGGGCAAAACTTTCTGAAAAGTACTTTTCTAGGGTCAAAATTATACTCCGGTTCGTTTTAAACCGGTTTCAGAGCTCAAAAACTGCTCTGGAGGGCGTCCTCCTCACTTTTAGGCTTAGTGGAAAATTTTTCGCTCAAAAATTTCCAGAAATTTTTTCAAAAGCGGGGTCCCTCTCACTCAAAATTTTCTACTTTGCGTTCCTAGGGGGGAAACTACCTATTCTACTAAAATTTTGGGGCCCTGCTTCTATTTCTTTCGCAAAATTTCTCTCTTTTCTTTCTTTCTTTCTGGGCTTCCGACCCAAGCCCTTTTTCCCAAAAATCCACTAAAAACACAGAAAAACCGATTGAAAAATTTTCCCGGGAGCAGGGAAAATTACTGGGGGTCTATTTCTGTTATTTTCTCTCGTTTGCCGGGGTGCACCGGCAGTTTTCAGAAAATTTGAGGGGGGGGAAATCAAAATTTCAGTATTCGAAAGTCCAAAATACTTTTGGATGGGGCTTAGGAGTGGCTATTTGGGGCTACGTACGTGACCCTGATATCCTTTGTCACGGTCGGCACTTGTTATAACGCAAACCACGGGGCTCTTGGAACTTTGGGCCTTGGAAGGCGAGGGCCAGGGCAGAATTGGCCACGCGCCCGAGCCCAAGTGGAACGCGTCACAACGGGTGAAAACCGGGGCAAAGAGCCCTAAATTGCTCAAAATCTGCCCTAACTAGGTCCGGGGCTCACGCACAAATTCCCCAACAAATAGCCACAAAGCCCTCCAAGGGCTACTACAGTCAAAAAGCCCTAAGAAGAAAAAGGCAGTTTTAGAGGTTCATAATTTTATTTTAAAAATGAAAGTTTTATTTCACATAAAAATAACAAACAATTTATAACAAGAGAAAATAACAAAAATCTAACTCAAAATATAGATCTAGCTCAAGGAACCTAGCCCTAGTCCTTACTGACGCGCACACCTAACTACCTAACCCCTGTTCGAGCGTGAGCGCGCCTCCCCCCTTCTTCGTGAAAATCGCTGACTGACTTTAGCCAGTCACACAAGAGTAGAATATAAAAAATATCAATGCGGCCAATTTGAACTCAGGCTACGTCCCCCTTTTGAAAACAATACTCAGAATATAAAACAGATTAGAATAATAATTTTAAATATTACATTTAGATGCTATTATTAGCGTGAAAAATATAATTTGTAAAAATATGAATAAAAGTCTATTCACACGACACGTCATCACTCAGAAACGTGTAAGCCTACAATTTAGGTATATTAAATCGCTGGCAGCCTTTCTATTGTTATAAAAACTATAGAGCATAATGCGGAGCACTTATTCATGCGCGAATAACAGTCTTTCATTGCGGAAAAGTCTACCCCGAGTAGGGGGTAGCCCTATTGATACAACAAGTATTGCTAAAACTTTAATTTTAACTAAAATTAAAAAAGTTAAGGGTCATACTTGAACTTTAACTTTAATTGCAAAAAAAGTTAGAGGTCTTACTTTAACTATAACTTTACTTAAATTAAAACACCCTTACTTTAACTTTAACATTAAAGTTATTCAAAAAAGTTATATAAAAGTCATTGATTTTGGGCTTACTTTAACTTTAACTTAAATTAACGCCCGAGCTTTACTTTAACTGTAACTTTACCTTAAATTAAAGCCTTACCCTTACTTTAACTTTAACTTTAATGCAAATGGTCTAACTTTTTTGCCCTAATGGCTAGACAACTCCAAACAAAAAAATACGAGTAACAAAAAATAGCAACGCTAACAAGAAAAATACTAACTAAATACGGTATACACCAACAAGATAACAAAACAATAAACTAGAAACATCAATATATAGCAGTCAAATGAAGCTAACTACAAAATTACTAAAATAATTATCAAATGGCTATCAAAAATAGGCACTGGTGAGCGGTAATTTGGGAATAAGCGTTCCTTAACGGATGACTAAAAACCCAAAATATGGGGGTTTGATGAAGTGTTTCGCAGGGCCGTTGGTAGGGCATCAGGGTTCGGCAGTTGGCGGTAATAATTTTGCCAGTGGTCAGTCTCTTGTTGGCAGTAGGAGGGTTTCAGAAGGATTGGGACAATGCGCATTGAAGGCAAGAGGCTCTGCCATTCCCGGACCAACAGGCGGACATTCTCGTGGTTAATATGCAGGCCGTCGCGGTTAAGCAGGTTGTGCGAAATGCCACCGTCGGCTTGGGGCGCAAAGTCGGGTTTGGTGGAGGGGTCAAGGATGATGATTCGGTTACCAAACAACGCGCGAATTCGGCGGGTTAGCCAGTTATTGTACTCCGGGACCACATTGGATCTACGCGTGAGGAATGGCAGTGAGACGATGACGGTCGATCTTTGACGCTGGCGCAAAAATTCCTTCAATCTAGAGACCAGCATGGAACCCAGTCATAACGCTGAGATTCGTTAAAGCCAGCTAGAATGACTATATCGCGGAACTGGTTAAAGTCAACTTGTTGGGCTTCAGCTACCGCAATTATGGTCGAGAAGGTACCGCCACTGATGGCGACAACGTGTCCCCCTCCGATTTTTTGTATGTATTTGCCCTGGCTATCGCTCATAACGAGCAGAGGCCGATTGGGTTGGGCACAGCTAATGACCGCGGTGCTGAAGAGTTCTTCAATTGGCCAAACAGCGGTGAGACAGCACCGTCGTACTTCGTGCATCAGCCTCGTGAGAAGCAGGCCGTAAACATTGTCGCCGGTGAGGGCATTGGGGCCGTGGTGAGCCGACGCTTGAGCATCAAGTCCTGAATCCCAGATCCAGTTGTTGCGTCCAACACTGACATATGTAGTGTCTCGCATGGGTGCAAATTCCTGGACTACATTCCATAGTCAGGGGTTTGATAGACAATAGTAAACCCAAATGGCACGATGAATCTTGTCGGACATTTCGTACCAGTCAGCGGTAGGTTCGACTCCCCGGTGCATAACAACCGAGCGGCAGTTTTGCGGGTTTTTACATTCTAGCACCGCTGAGGCAACGTCTGGATGTCCATGCTGCAGGCAGCAAATATACCAGTATGTCTGTCGGAATTGAATTTGATGGTGACAGCCAGAAATTCGTAATGGGAAAATCGCGAAAGGCGAAGATCAGCCATAATAAAACAGACGGGCATCCTGAAACATAAGTTAAACAAGAATAATTCCCTGTTGTTTCTTATTTCGCAAATTATACAAATGTACTTTCTTAGGGTCAGCTACTGCTTTTTCGACCTCAGCGCGTATATAGTACGGTTTGAGTCGATTAAAGTGCACCCATTTGGAGTCCCTGTCACTGACAGAGAGTTTCAAGTTTGGTAAGTCAATGTCAACAACTCGATTGGGACCGTTCCAAGTGTGCGTCAGTTTTAAAGAGTGACCTTTCGTAGCTACTGGAGTTTTCAAAAGTGCAGGTTGGCCTACGCGAAAGTCATAGGGTTGATGCATTGTACGCTCATACTAGCGGGATTCGAAATTGGTACCTAGGTCCGTTCGCAAAATTTTTGGAGCCCCATGACGGTAGACAACCAAATTTACGAATTGCTTAACTACTGTTTCAGCAGTTTGATTGGGTATAGCTACTGCTTCGACGTACTTAGTAAAACTGTCAGAAAAACAAGTATGTATTTATTCAGACTATTGGTTATCGCTAATGGGCCTAAAATGTCGGCAACAATTTTAGAAAATGGTGAGCCAACAGGAATAGGCTTGAGTAGAGCTTTGCTACAAGCTGAAGGATCTTTGCCGGTCTGGCAAAGGTGACAGGTCCGACAATATTCGCGCACAGTTTTGTGCATTTTTATCCAATAAAAACATTTGCGGGCGCGTTCGATAATTGCCATTTGGCATACTCTTTGTCTAGCAGCCACAGTTAGTTTTTTACAAAGCTTGTTGGTGTTCGTTCTTTCTGTTGACGGGCTTTATCTTCGGTTTGTTTTTGTCGCCCCAAATGAATTTTGTAGTAACTGCGTATAACAGCCGGATCCTCACCAACAGCGAACGTACTTTTCAAATAGCCTTCGAGCATATCGAAATATTGTGGGATGCACCGGGCAGGTAGGTGTTTACGGAGATTTTGAAAGCTGGAGAAGTTCTTCTGGCTTATTTTACTCAATATGATCTTGTTGTAGAAGTCATACTTAGCTGCTGTCTCCGTTCTACCTACGCCTTCACATAGTTCACCCTGTAGTTTGGTTTTGGTTAGTATAAATGAAGGGTGGTCTTTTTTGGCACTGATGTGAGTCAATAGTATAGACAAGTCAAGATCGGTTATGTCTCAAAAGTTCTTGAGAGCAGTAAATTTTTTGATTGCTATTAGTTCTCTCACAATATCCCTCAGATTAGCAGTCATGCTCTCTTGTGAGTTATTAACCATTGTCACTCCGGATTTATTTCTATAACATGGCTTTTCGAGAATACATTTGGTTCTGTTGACCTAATGGTTCGACTTGATGATCGGGATGGTGACCGGTAGATTCGTTTGGGCGAGCGCGATGACGGTCTATACCCTCGCCTAGAGGGTTGTCGTCTATGGTCCATACCCCGTCGGTAGTAGCAGTTATTAGTCCAATGTCCGGTCTTATTACAATCGCGGCAAAACGGTTTAGGAGAAATATTCCTACTTTTGTGATCAAATTGCGGTCATAGGCCCTATTGTTCCATAGACGTTGATTTCTGTTAGGACCTGCATTGTATTTATTACCGATGGCAAGTTTTTCGATCATGGATTCCAGGCGATCTAGTCTGGTAGCAATATCAGATTTTGGGCTTTTCCGCATTGTAGCTACTGTATCAGTAGTTGTACCTTGTGATTTGTCAAGTTTGGCCAATAACTGATCAAGCTTGTGCACGAGCTGGCCTGTGGTAGCTACTTCAACTGAATAATAAGCTGCTGCTCTAGTATTTCCTACAGCTTGCTGAAACAGCTGTTTTTCTTGCGCTACTCGCTCAGCTGCTTTAACGGCATCGTCAAACGAAATAAGGTGACACCGTGAAACTTCCCGCATCAGTTCGGGTTGCAGTCCAGTAAAGAACTGGCGGCGAACTTCGATGTACAGCGTGGACTGCGGTGGCGTAGAGGAGGGAATGCGCTTTTGGCTAGCTCTAATAGTTCGTGCGCAAATTGAGTTACGGTTTCTCCCGGCAACTGCCTGCGATTTGAAAGGGCTAGCGCATAATAGTCAGAATTATGGAGGCGATATTTGTCGGCCAATTTTTGATTTAGCAGTTTATAGGAGTTTTGCACTTCGCCACTTTGACTTTCAGCGAACGCTAACGCTGGGTCATGAAGCGAACCCAATAGTTTTTGAGGTTTTTCTTTTTCACCCCAGCCATAATAGTTAGCTTTGGCTTCGAACCGTCGAATCCATGTTTGAAAATTCAGTTCATTAGGGCAGGGTTCCCCAGAGAAAGGTTTCAAATTTTGCACCCTATCTGATTCGACTGCTGCCGAACCACGCGGAATTGCTGCTAACTGTTTTTCAACTCTACACTTTCCTTTCTCAGTTCGTTATTTTTTTCGTCTAGTTGACGTACTCGACGCTGTATTTCGCGTACAGCTCGTGCATCAATGCGCGTGTCCTCGTCTGGGCCCGATTTATCGAAGCAAAATGTTCGTCGTTGAAAATGTTCGTCGTTGAAAATGTTCGTCGTTGAAAATGTTCGTCGTTGAAAATTTTGGATTGATCGAAACATTTTCAACGACGAACATAACACGTAATTATAGGACAAATGTTCGTCGTTGAAAAACAAATGTTCGTCGTTGAAAAATCAAATGTTCGTCGTTGAAAATGTTCGTCGTTGAAAAAACAAATGTTCGTCGTTGAAATACAAATGTTCGTCGTTAAAAAACAAATGTTCGTCGTTGAAAAATTTACAACGGCGAACATTCCAACGCATGTCTTGAGCTCCGTTGAAATATTCGTCGTTGAAAATTTTTTCAACGACGAGCTTTTGTTTTTTAGAACATAATAATGTTCTAAAAAACCAAAGCTCGTCGTTGAAAAATTTTTCAACGACGAACAATTTCAACGACGAACTTTCAACGACGAACATTTGTTTTTCAACGACGAACATTTGTTTTTCAACGACGAACATTTTTAACGACGAACGTTTGTTGTTTCGATAAATCGGGCCCTGGTCCCGACATAGCTACAAATTTGTAGACTTAAAGTTTATAGAGTGTGTGTTTATGTGATAGTGTTGTACTTCGGAACGGTTCGGAACGGAACAAACTCGGCTAATACAGCACTACAAATACAACACTAAAATAGTTCAGTCAAACAACTAGGCCTACACACTCTCTAAGGGCCACAAAAACGGGGCACACAGACGGAAGAGCTGGCTTGAATACGGTTATAATTAAACAATGCTGAACAGTGCACTTAACGTGCGACCGCACATGAAAAACAGACAAAAAAACGGCCTGGATAAACAGCCATAAATAGACTGCGCTGAACAGTGCACGTAACATAAAAATAAAAATAAACGCGCTGGCAGTCGAATAAACAGGGCCGATTTAGTCATGCAAATTAGGGTAGGGCCAGGCCAGGGCGACTACTGCCGCGCAGTTCAAAAAACCGGGACGATTTAGATATGCAAAACAGGATATGGCCAGGCCCGGGCGGCTACTGCACGCAGTTGGAAAACTGGGCCAAATTATGAGCGCGACTGTAACAGCCGGCACCAAAGGAAACAAAAATGAATTGAACATATCTCCTGCTATCTCCGGGGTACCTGCCTCTGGTGGTCAGTTGGCTGCCGTGGGCTGAGATCTCGGTGAGACCTCCAGTGAAACCAGCTTGGGTCCTGGTGTGTAATGGGTAAGCACTCTGGGATTGTTTGAGCTTCTGCTCAGGGACTCGGTTAGCTGCTGCTAGAAGGGGCTTCTGCCCGGGACTCTATCAGCTTCTGCTAGGCTCGCCAACTACTGGCGGAAATGGACCTCGATTAGCTGCTGCTAGCTCACCAAACACAGGAGGAGCTATCCCTAGTCAAACACAACACGGAACAACTGCACGTAGAAACAAGGAACCGTTTACTACGCAGCCAGACAGCATAACCGCAGACACCAGACTGATTACAGACAGACAATATACGTACAGTGCGGAATATGCAAATTAGGTAGCCTAGCATTACGCAATGAAACTGATCGATCTTTATAATGCTACGCTACGTATACGACAGCAAATACATGTGTCACAGTTCGAAGATCCTGTCACTCTAATAAACTAGTCAAGTTGCATAGCCCTCTGATTGGCCAGCCACATGTTGCACAAAATGTCATCATGTGGTATGAAAACGACCAGCGCATCAGCATGTACTAGAACACAGGTAAGCTGGAGAGTGTCTCACTCTTCTGCTATATAGAGTGAGACGCTATTATGTACTCTTGATATTTTACTCATTAAAGAATGCCTCAACGATTACATTAAAAAAGTTGAAAAATAATTGAAATTGAAAATATTTGAAACATTGAAACTGAAATTGAAAATATTTCAAGAAAACGTTGATTATGGTATTGAAATTGAAAATATTTGGACAGACAATTGATAATGGTATTGAATTTGAACATAATTTGGCAAAAAATTGATAATGGTATTGAAATTGAAAATAATTCCATAATTGAAACAACCCTACTACTTAGTCGACTTGGAGCTTTTGTAACTTTTCCTGTTCTGCTAATATCTGATACCCAATAAATAAGTCGGTTTTGGTAAGACCTCGTAAAAGGCTCAGCAATTATTGAAACAAAAGTGTGTACGCAGGGTTGTTGTAGATCTAAAACGGTTCCAAATAATCACAAATTTTTTCTAATTTAAAAATAAAAAATTAATTTTGACTAAAACATGACAAGCCTACATATATGGGGAATCCCAATATACAATATGGCCATTGAACAAGTTCTACAGTTGGAACTAATAGTGAAGTAACGAGTTACGGTTTGTGGTGTGATTTAAGCTAAAGTTCACAAAAGTTACATAGGTCTGAAAAGTTTTGGGTGGATGGCGATTCTGGGGATCCTGTTTCTGGGACTTTTCACTGTGGCCATTGGCAAAGTTTACATCTGTCCACGACTCGAAGACGACACCTGCTGGAAATTCCATGTGCCAGTGATAGAGGAGTGCAGATATTACGGGCCTGGGGCACAAACTACAGTTGCCGTGGACTTTAGCAAGCTGCCTCTGTCGTCCTGGCCCTCGGAGTACGTATACCGCAGGTTGTACGTGACGAACCAGTGCTGTCGAAATGTGTGTAGAAATAAATACTGCGGCAGTGATGCTCATTATTACAATCGTTTGCTGGCGGTGGAATTTGTGAGTCTCCTGCAAATCAAAGTCTACTCATTAGGCCCAAAAGGAACATGGTCCGTTCTCGACAAGTCTCATGGCAGGCTAATTTGGCTCGCCGAAAAGGGAAGATTTTATATGGATGCCAGGTACAACACCATCAACCGCCTTTACATCACCATCAACGGAAACACTGTCGAAACAAGAAATGACTGTACCGAAAGCCTCAATCCAAAGGACACTTTGCAAATAGCAGCGTCCCCCCTGGTTCACATTGGCCCTACCTTCCCTCCTCGTGTGGAGAAGACGTCCGCCCCTTCGAGTGAAGCGCCCGCCCAGAAAAACAAGGGGGGCAAAGACAAAGAAGAATCGGAAGGCGTGAAGGGGTGGCAGGTGGCTTTGATCATCTTCGCGATTGTTTTGCTGATCGCCCTTGCAGCCGCGGCGTACTTTGTGTATGTGCGGCAAAAGCGGAAGGCAGCCACGTCGGGGGGGACCCGGTCCACGCGAACCAGGAAACCCCGGGGAGACCGAAGCAGGCGCAAAAACAGGAAGGGAGACACCAGCAGCGAGAAACCAGGGCCGGCGCGCAAACAGCCGTCGTTCACTGCCGCTGCAAGAAAAAAGTAGTAGTCAAAGTTTGACACAAAAAAACGTTTATAATGAGACTTATGACTTGACTTAACTTACGATGATTGTAACTTATAGGGGCTTTTTCGGCTGTTGTAGCTCCCGTTTTCAGAATACCAGTTGAACAAACTGCTCATTTTTAATCTCAGCTAGCGCCCGTTTTACAAACCAAAACCACGGATACAGTATCTATAAAATTTGTCGCACAAAGTTTAGTAATAACTTTTAATTATCAAATATTAGTGAATTTTAAATTGCATTAAACTTACAAACATTTGCTGATAACTAATCGTAGATAACTGATAAACTTCTGTGCAACGGGGTCCTCAAGATTGGAAAAAAGGCAAAACCGTGGAAAAGCCCTTCTAAACTAACCCAATGGTTGTTTGTATAGAAAAATTAAATAAAGTCCAATAAATAATAGTTCAAGTAGTCAGACAGTTGACCTGTCGTGGAATGACCCTGTTTTCGCTGACTCGCGCAATGCGGTTCATGGGTATAGAAATTGCAACTTTTTGTGTTAATGAATAATCAGTGTAGTCTATTTTTATACTATACCTAATCAATACTATGTAGTCTAAACTAACTGATAAATAATAAGTTTGGTGGAAGAGGCATTCAAAATTTGCAGATCTACAGGTACATAATGCTAAATGCTAATGAAACATCAATGGTACTAGCGATTGGCCGCTAAGCCAAGTGTCAGCCCCGGACCGGCCCGGCATTGGCTGGGGATCGGCCCGGGACCGGCCCGGTTACTCCGGCCCGGTAAATCCTGGTTGGCTGGATCAGCCCTGGCCATCACTGGCCCTGGCCCGTATCTGCTATATCTGGTACCCTTTCTCGCATACTGTTACATCAGAATCAAAATCACTATCTCAGACAAGTGAAACCTGTTGGCGTTATGTTTCATAGAATCAGCTACTTCACGAGGATGCCTTAAGTATCCGAATTATGCTAGCCTCTAGCCGAGTGGTTAGGTGTGATAGTTTTTCCACAAAGCCGCCCTGTGACCTAGGCTATAACTGTGGTGACGGATGACAAAGGCTGGACTTTGTACAATTTTGAACCTGTGTGCACTGTGCAGGAAAGGTCTAACAAGCAAAAAAGTTTACTGCAAAAGTAATCCAGTGAGTGAGCAGGGTGAACGTTTGACAACATTAGACCAGTTGCGCAGTAAAATCTAATTGCAAACAAAAGTAACTTTTAACAATTTCAATAGTGCATTATTGGATGAGTATGACCGTCTGCCTGAATTAGAGTTGCTTGTCTTAACTAAGGAATTAATTTAATTGCACCCTACAAGATCTTGAAAACCTTCGACAAGACTAGGCCTGAGACAAAATTGATTTATTGACCCTAATTACTGATGCCCTATTGTTTGGGGGTGACTGACGACACTGTCGGCGTTTGTGTGATGTATTTCGGATAAATTTAAAAGTATTAACAAGTGTCAAAACTTAATACTGATAATACAACTGCGCAAATTTACCTAGTTTTATCATATATGTAAAAGTTTTAGCGCTCAATTTTACTAATATAAGAAAATAACCTAGTCTTGGTTTTTGCGATGCGCCTTTATGTTGGCTATAATGTGTGCGAATTTGAAGCAAATCTGAGAACTTAAAATGTTCACTTATGCAGCTAGCCCCCTCAACGGCATTGCAAACGCATTACAGTAATTAGATCATTATATTGACACAGTTAGTCGTAATTGGGACTTCATGTTACGGTTATCGGATTTGGCTGACTGGAGAATATTTGACAGTTAGGGCTGACAGTTTGTAGGTTTTCAAGTTCTTGTAGGAGGCCAATAAACAGCTCGCTTCAACTAATCTTGAGCAGCGGCCAGTTCGCGTCGGTAATTGTGAAAAAATTTCAAGTCACCCCGGTACACAGAGTCTCAAACTGCTGTCGATTTTCTGTTATTACTTTTCTGAGCTAATTTTTGCTTTCTAGGCGGCGTAGCTTTGGAGGAAAATTAGCAGTATTTTTAAGAGAAGGAGTCATTATGTGCCGTTTGTTCAATTTGAATTAAAATTTAGCGGTCACGTTACACAGAAAAACTAATGAAACGAAATTCAAGCATGTTTAATTTTAAAATTAAAAAATAGCCGCAAGATTGCTTTGGATTTAAGCCATAATATCAAAACATTTTTGGAAAATTAATAGTTTGTCTCAACTGTAGCTACGCTACAATTTTGTTTTGATGTTTCGCGCCATGTTTGCGACTCAAAAAATTAAAGGTCATGATTGCTGAGTGCACTCGACAGCCTTCACGAATCTGCGTGGTCGAGTTGTTAGGGTCTATTCCTTTACCGGATTAAACGGACTGGACTTATCTTAGTCCGAGGTTTTGGAATGACAAATCGGACTAAACGGACTAAAAGAGTTAAAATAAGTCAGCGGCTTAATTTTAGTCTGACCCCATTCCAAAACTACCACAGAACTAAACGGATTTAACATACACGCTTAACATTAGCGTGCATAGTTAAGTCCATTTAGTCCGACTAAAAAGCAGCGCGCTAAAAGTTAAGTCCGTTTAATCCGGAGGTTTTGGAATGGCATTTTTAAGCATATTTTTAAACCGTTTAGTCCGATTATAATTAACCCTTTAATCCGGTAAAGGAATAGGCCCTTAGTGTGTCAGGTTCGTAAACGTAAGGTGATTTCATCGAATCCTAGTCATACTTTTGCATCTTTCATTTATCAACATGCACGAGAGCTGTCCTACAAAGTCACTGCATTACAAGGCATTTCAGGGGTGACAGATGCAGATCGCTGACAGAAGACGTGCAAAACACACTCCGCACATTAACACTATAACGTTAACACTGCATTAGGATTCCAGAATCAAAATTAAAGACCTGTTGGGCTGTGGCCCAACAGGAACAAGCCCAATTTTCGCAAAAACATTCAGTAAGCAAAAAGTTTCAATTTTCAAGTACATTGGCCAGAGGCCATCGTAAACCTCTTGGGGCAGCTAACATGTAATTTTTGATGCAGACGTACTAACCTATCTGCTAATCAGACTGCAAAATCTTCGGATTTCGTTCAATAGGCATGGATGTCGTTGACATTTTATCTGCAAAGTTTGCAAAACTATGTTGTAACATAGGCACCTAATGGAATAAATTTTAGTAGACACTCTTAGCTATAACATACTCGACGGCAGAATGGTGTAGTGGTTTAACTGTTGGACTCACAAACCGAAGGCTGTTGGATCGATTCCGGGGAAAGCAATTTTTTGTAATCTTTTTTACCATGCCTATGTAACGGCGGAAATTGCAAAGGCATTAACAGAAGCAAGCCAGCAAGGTAAGTAAAAGTACCTAGGTAGACGGCTGCGATTTGACGGAGGCGAACGTGTAAAACAAACTCCGCAGTCCGCACATGAGCACTTTAACGTTAGCAGCGCACTAGGAATACAAAATCAAAATTAAAGACCTGTTGGGCTGTGGCCCAACAGGAAAAAATTAATAACAAGCACGTCTTGCGAGTAAAGTTTAACTAAATTTCGACAGATTTCGTTGCGACGTGCTTAGGTAAATTGCCGAGGATACTCATCGAATATAAAACGCGGCATCAAAGTTTTTAAGGCCAACACTTTTAATATGCACATTGAGCTGCATCTTGCAGTCAAAACCTTGAGTTTTTCAAGGTGGTTCAAGTTTTAAGGTGAAAAGTTTTAAGTACAAACCTTGTTACAGAAAACCGTTATTCATGCAATTTCAATACATCCGCGTCAAAAACGCCAAGGGCCTATTCCTTTACCGGATTAAAGGGTTAATTATAATCGGACTAAACGGTTTAAATATTAAGCTTAAAAATGCCATTCCAAAACCTCCGGATTAAACGGACTTAACTCTTAGCACGCTGCTTTTAAATCGGACTAAACGGACTTAACTATGCACGCTAATGTTGAGCGTGCATGTTAAGTCCGTTTAGTCCAGTGGTAGTTTTGGAAGGGGTCATACTAAAATTATGCCGCAGACTTATTTTAACTCGTTTAGTCCGTTTAGTCTGATTTATCATTCCAAAACCTCGGACTAAAATAAGTCCAGTCCGTTCAATCCGGTAAAGGAATAGGCCCCAAGTTAAAATAGCTTGGAAATTGCGTGTTTTGTTCTAATGTTCACTGGTGAAGTAAGCTGAACTCAACCGTTGACAATTTGGTTGTCATAGTGCCATGGCATCATAATTTCCTAACCGATGTCCGATAGCCATTCCAAATTATGGTTTGCCGGCTTGTTGACTCGAAGTTTTGTGGTACCGAGACCGACGCGTTCATAATCAATCTAAGAAGCAGGTTGCGACAGGTTTCGTCATTACTGCCTGCTGTGTGCAAAATTTGTCAGCACTCGGCATTCATGCGAACGTGATAAGCAGTATGAGTATACGTATTTTCGACACTATACGCTGTGATTCAAGATTAACACACACGATGTACACACACGCACACACAAACAATGTATTTTCAAGACCTACCAATTTCTACAACTCAACTAACACAGTGAAAAGCCGATACATGGAAATCGAGCTTTTGTAATATAGTATATACGCGGCGGCTGAGGCCGCCGCGTAAAAACGTTCTGCACACATAAAAGGCAAGCTGTTGAGCTGAAATTACGACAAATTTCACATTATTTTACTATGCGCGGAGAAATTTAATGTGCACGCACGTACACGTGAGTGTGACTATAAAGGCTAAAATCTGATTGGCTAATTCCTTACAGACACGGACACAAGTTGAACTGGATTCAACTTGACTTCCGGACATCCGGACAACCCTTACAGACACTCACGGACAAGTTCTTACGGACAACTGTGAATCAAAGTACTCTTGCGGACACGGACAGTCCTTACGGACAACTATGAACCGGGCTTACATCATACTTACCAATCAGACATGCAGACATGGCTGCGGTGGTTGCTTTGGTTATTGGTAACGTGACTGCCTGGAGCATGTGAATGGCCAATCACAACAGCAGCTCGCTTCTGATTGACTGCCTACCTGTAAATATGTCAAGATTAACCTCCTTTCCTAATTTTTCCAAATTCCACTTTTCAATTTCCTTGTCAATATACAGATATGAGTGCTGAAATCGCAAGAAGTTAAGGTAAGTAACTATAGCTTTTTTGGCCAACAGTTACGAAATTTTAGTAATTATAGAGATCGGCCGCTAAGCCAAGTGTCGGCCCCGGGCCGGCCCGGGGCCACAGCCATTTTGACCGGGCCGGCTCCGGGCCGGCCCGGCATCGGCCCGCGGCCCGCCATCGGCCCGCGGCCCGCCACCGGCCCCAGGCCGCGTGGCAGCGGGCCGGCCCCGGGCCGGCCCGGGGCCGTTGTAGTCGGCCCGGGGCCGGCCCGGCGGCCCGGTCAGCTCGAGCCGGCCCGCTGTTTGCCGGGAATCGGCCCGGGGCCGGCCCGGTCGGCCCGGTGGGCCCTTGTTGGCTTGATCAGTCACAAAGCCTGCTAAAATCCAAGAACGACTGTGGCACACTAATAATTTACATACAACTGTAACCTTTTAAATTGCAAACACAAAGCTGCCCCTTAAAGTAGCAGTGTTATTCCCCAGCTGTTGGTTTGATAAGTTAGCGCGAGCTATTGGGCCTCGCTTGCTGTGGAATGACTAAATGAATAGCTTGACTTTCTATCTCACGTTGATTGATACATAGTTTTGGTGTGACAGCGGCGGTCAACTTACATGAAGATCCCAGATTATTTTGTGTTTCAACTGACGTTTCAACTGTAAAAAATGATGTTAAGCGTCAGACGCTGAAACTGAACGCTAAACAAGCTCAATCTGCGGCAAAAGCTTCAGTAAGTATAAAGCATATACTTTCAAGCACATTGGCCAGAGGCCATCGTAAACCTGTTGGGTCAGCTAAAGTACACTTAGGTACCTAATTCAGTCTTTATAAAAAGCGTAATTTTTGCAGCCACTAAAACTGCAAAATCTCAGTCAAAAGGTTTTCAATTGTGAAGTTTAATGTTAATCCCTATGCTCTGTAGCATAGGAATTAACATTAAAATTTTTAAAAAAATTTTTACTGACGAATTTTTATTTTAACTTGTTCTATCTCTGTGTCACTTTAGAAGCAACACTGTATTGTTTTTCGAACAGAAGTTCAAGTTCTACTTGATGTTAAAGCATAAAGTATCAGGAATCTCCGTGGTTGAGTGGTTAGTGTGTTAGTTTTCTAACCAAGAGGTGACTGCTTCGATTCCTAGTGCTTCATTCTTTTGTTAATTTTTGCATTTTCGACTACCACTAATAGTGTTCTGTAAGAAGACGAGACAGTGAAAAGACAAGGCATTTGGTAGTGACGGATGCAAATCGACGGTAGAAGACGTGTAAAACACACCCCGCACATGAACACTTTAACGCTAGCACAGTGTTAGGTTTCCAGAATCAAAATTAAAGACCTGTTGGGCTGTGGCCCAACAGGAAAAAGCTGAAACCTGTATCAGTTTTGTTGTAGGTGAGTAGTATAGCGTACTGATCTCAGGGCTGTTTGGGTGGGGAGGAGCCGGGTGGGAAGGAGCAGCTATCTTTAACGTGTAAAATCCCCCAAATAATCCCCCGCAATCCCCCGACTTGCCTGCTAGCGAATTTGGGTGGGGAGGAGCCGCTGGGTGGGGAGGAGCCTACGCTAGTTGTAGGATGGGGATACTGGTTTTATTAAATTATTAATTTTATTTTTTTACTTTAAAAATTTAATTTTAATTTTAATTCATTTATTTTTTTTCAATTATTTTTCTTTTAATATTAATTGTTTTAATTTAATATTATTATAAATTTTATTACTGTTTTCTTTTGTAAATTCTGTGTCCCTGTCTGGAAAATGCCCCCCCCCTTAGGCGTTATGCTGCCCAAATTTTCGGGAAATTTTTGAGTTTTGTGCTACCCTACCCACAAAATTTTTCTAGCATGGTTTTTGCCCCCAATTTTTCATTTTTCGGGAAAATTTTCGCTTAATTCATGAGCCTTCAGAGATCTCCGCCTCGGCGTAATTCAGTTTCGGATTTTGTAAATTCAAATACCCTGGATGAAAAATCAATAGCAGACAGGTTAAAGGCGCGGAATAAGGATAAACACGGCTCCGACCCGAATTTAAGCGAAAAGAACCCCCCTCAATTACCCCGAAATTCGAAGGAAAGCAGGAGGAATTGGCGTTTCTGGGGATAGAAAGCCAATTGATGAAAACTGAAGAAAAGCAGAATTTTTCACCCCCCCTCCCCAAATGAATTTCCTGGAAATTCCACGCCGTGATTATATCGCAGCGTTCAAAAATTTGCCACCATTTCAGGGTACGGGCGCTGCGACTAAAGTTTCAAATTTTGTACAAAATTTCGAGTCTCTGGCCAAAATCAACGGCGTACCCGAGCATGTCTGGTTGGCTTTGATGTCCAACTGTCTGGGAGAGAAGGTTTTGACTCAAATTGGGGAGTTGGGGATGCCTGAATCTTATGAGGGACTTAAAGCCCTCCTGTTTCGCATTTATGAGCCCTTCCCCACCACAAAAGAACAGTGGGCAGAACGTTTCTTTACCCGTTACCAGCGTCCGGCCAAAAATTCCCATGTTTATATTACCGAGCTCCAGCTCTTGGCGGCCAAAGTCTTCAGTTCATGTAGGTGTAGGATGTCAGGGGGTCGCTGAGGTCGACCACCACAGTGCCCCATATTTGCTTGAGCTCCGCGCTGCCCGGTTTCTGGTTTTCTTATTTTTTCTGCCATTTGTGTTAGCTCGGTTGTATTCTAACTAAACGTGTGTATTGAGGTTTCGCGAATGTCATGTAGTTGGATGCTGGTGATTGCCTATTGAATTATTTTCTTTACTGTCAGTTATTGTTTTCTTTATTTTTTCTATACTGTGATTTATTGCTGAAATGTTTGTGTCATAGCCAGTCATTTTTCTACTAATACTTGCATTTATTATTTAGTATAATTTAGCTATGGTTCGCGAGGACATTGTTTTTGCAGAATGTTATTACTGTTCGTTTGATTGTTGGTGTTGTACTTTCCTACTGTTGTAAGATTATAATATTATATGTGATTATATTGTATTATTTTGTGGCTCAATTTGTGTTCACTGCTGTTGTTGTGTATTGTTGTGTGTGAACATTGAGCAACCCTTGTTTTTTTGAGCCAGTTCCACAGTATTGGTTGTAGGATCAGATTTTGTGGATTAACGGATAGACTTCATATAATGTGTGTGTCGTTCGTAGCTCACGCATTTTGATTTGCCATCGCAGTCGTCGTATGCCTGTTCAGTGATTTGTTTTTGTACATGGATGTGATTTTCATTCCGGGTCTTTTAAACTGCCTTTTTAGGGCTTCTTAAAGCTTTTTGACTGTAGTAGCCCTTGGAGGGCTTTGTGGCTATTTGTTGGGGAATTCGTGCGTGAGCCCCGGACCTAGTTAGGGCAGATTTTGAGCAATTTAGGGCGCTTTGCCCCGGTTTTCACCCGTTGTGACGCGTTCCACTTGGGCTCGGGCGCGTGTCCAATTCTGCCCTGGCTTTCGCCTTCCAAGGCCCAAAGTTCCAAGAGCCTCGTGGTTCGCGTTATAACAAGTGGCGACCGTGACAGGACTGGGAAGAAACGCAAATTTTCACGTTTATTTTCATTTTGAGTTCAAGTCCCTCAAACGTCAAACGTCGGGTGAAACTCCCCCCAAAAATAGAAAAAAACGGAACATGACCTTGTCATCAAGTAAGTGGGTTCCTTCATTTTATCACAATAATATGCTACGGTTTGTGTTAGACGATAGCCTATAGCCCCCCTCCCCGCAATTCTATCTTAAACAATTGTGACAATACATAATTCAGTAGGGTACATTTAGTAGTATACTCTTCCTAATAATTACTATTTAAATAAGGAGTAAGGCGGAGCATATTTAGCAGTTGACGTGTGCGTGCGTATTGAATGGCTGAGTAAACTATATCACGTACACGCAAGACAGCCAATGGCAGCCGTTGGGCCAATTCAGAGTTGGGCCACTTCAGAATACGCCGGCATAACACCTACATACTCGTCGTCTCCTTGTCAGTTTTGGAATGGACATAATATGTGAGAGTATGTGTGTTTTTATAATTTTTCGTGATTAGATAGTTTTAATATTTTGCTTCAAGTTCGTCCATATGTTGAATAGTTTTCTGGCGGCCTGTGTGCAGACATTGGTGATGGGCGTGGAGGTAAGGAAGGTTTTAATACCCCCACGTCATCGGTTCTCCTCCCTTGAAATAGTAGCAAGTTCGACTCAGAGCCCCCCTAATAAAATTACTCAGCTGTTTAATACTCACATACGCCTGCGTTAATGTATAGGCATGTGTGTACCCAGATAATAGTAATACTAGCGCTGTGTGCAGTAGCCTCATCATTTGTTCAATATATATTTCGTGGACTTTTTAGACATAGCTTTCTTTTGCAGCACATTTGTATATATACTACTTTGTACCTGATTGCTCTGGCATATTAATGTATTTATATGTATATATTTACGCAAAGTTTTATGGATAGCTCCGAAAGTTTTAGCATACATGTAGTCTGGGAAATGGGAGAAGACCCCCCAAAATTCGGTCACAGAGGGGGAGAAATACCCAAAATTTTATGCTGTTACAGATGTATGGTCTTGAGTCGTCCTTAAATACAAGTTACTGTAAAAAATGTTTTACCATATGTAATCAAAGCTTCATTCTTACAAACGTTTATATTTATTTTTAAAACGAGCGTAAAAACTGGGTTATAGAGCACGGAGGCACCCCAACTGAAATAGATGGAAGGCGGCTTTCTGTTTATCCCCCCTTACTACAAGTATGTATGCCAGCTGATGTTTTTGGAATGGTTCATACACATTTATCCACATTGTGCTGAATTAGAATATATCTAGTGTCTACTTATTGTGGTGAATAGGCATGCTTTTAACTCGTTTGTTCGGTCTAAATACTATTTCAGTCGGTGGACCTGTTTTTTACACCTTCACATTGATATACTTATTGATAGAGCTTTATGAGAGGCTACCAAAGTGCCTCAGGAAAGTAAAGCCTAGCATACAAACCTGTCTTTTTATTCTCACTGAACGAGCTGAAGTCATGCTCGTACTAAAGCTAAGCTGACGCCATATATATAAGTTGTTAAGTGCCAATCTACAGTTCATCCTCAAACATCCTTGCTTTTACAGCATCCTTACTTTTATAGCATGCTTGAGCCTAGTTCAACGTAAAATTATGACACCAGTCACTAGCATACATGGTCGTGGGGGGGGCTTTGTGCCCCCAAATAGGTGCTTCACACCCCTCAAAATATTTTGAAGGTGCTCACCCCACCCACCCCCTTCCCTCCTAGTAATCGTTAGTTGCCCACGTATGGTCCCTACACATGGGCACATGGGCGTGGGGGTGTTTCACCCCCTCCTCCAGAAGACAAATTTACACCTCCCAGACAGGTGCTTAAAGCCCCCCGCAGAATTTGCTCACCCCACCCCAGAGTTTGCTACCTGCACAAGTATGATGGTCACTACCCATTATGTAATGATCCATTAGTGTTACCCAAAGGGTGTATTTTAACAAAACCAAGCGCACGCAAATTCCAACGAGAAAAAAGTAGTAGCATAGTAAACAAGGTTAATAATTTCTGAAATTTCATTTACTATTCATGCCTTTTTTGGGTTGCCTAGATTTAAATGAACTGGATATTTCAGCAAAGTGGACGTACGCCCGAGACGGAAACAATGTTTTATTTCATGCGGCTGCGAGCCATTCCGAGCAAAACTGTGTTCGAGCAAAAAAATTATTACGTAGCGTACAGTCTGAAAAAGGCTGGGTTTTTCAAAAAAGCGGGTGGACGCCAGATAAAGAAAAAAATGGACCAATTAACGCAAAAAACTTCGCCTTAGGTATCAGCAAGCGAGGCAGAATTTGCAAAGAACTGAAGTATCCTAGCATGATAGCCAAAACTAAACAATTTGTGGAGCAGAATTCGTATCAGGCACATTCACGCAGGCGCACTACAACAAGATTATGTGGTGTGAGGTTACGAGATATTAGAGAGAACCTCTTGCAGACCGTTCCAGGTTTAGCTGCTGAAGGGATTTCTATTTCAACAGTTCACCGCATAATGCAGCCGCCACATAGACGTAACAAACCTGCCAAATTATATCGTTGTGCTGTACAGGCTAAAGTGGCATCAAAATGTAATAATCGGCGACTGAGTAACCGTGATGCACAATACTACAGTTGTCGTGTGAAGTATGTGCGCGAGTTCGCTGCTGCCTTCTGCAACGAAACCTTAGAACTTAGCTGTGATAATAAGAACAAAATTAAAGTTGGAGTAATAGCTACTGATCGTCGTATAAAAATTAAGCGGTGTTTTATCCAAAATGACGCGCCTGACTACCCGGATCACGACTTTCCTCTACCAGGAATGAAATTTACGCCTAACGGGTACATGATATTAGAACGCAAAATAGATCACCCGCTGTTCTCAGAAGATGCGCTAGAACAAAAGCATTATTACATACCAAAAATTGGAACTTTATACATTGTGAACAGAGCCGAGGGGTTTCAAAGTGCTACTATCCAAGCCCACATCAATGACTTGGTGAAAATTGTTCCTAATCAATTGAAACAAAAACTAGTTCTTGTTGTGGACAACGGACCGGATTGGAAAACAACGTCACTCCTGAACTGTGTTTGTTATACAAGACTATGGAAATTTTTAAACCTTGACTTTCTGTTAGTTGTGTCATACGCGCCAAAATACAGCGCGCTCAATCCCATTGAACACAGTTGGAGCGTGTGCACCTCAGCATTAACTGCAGTGACATTACCGAGTACCCTACCAGGTGAAAATGTGCCTCTGTCAACAAAATTTACCTAAACATTTGCTACGTCGAAAACATGCTCTTGTACTAGATGCTGCAATGGAGCGAACCTGCTTGTACTGGAGGCGACAATCATACGATGGGTATTCTATACAAGCTACCTACGAACACTGCACTACAAAAGCTAGTCCATTTTTTGACAAGCGTTCCCAAAACAAAGAAAAAAGAAGATTGGATGAATGAACTGAGATTTATGTTGCAGCACATAGACCGGCGTTTTGATTGTATTATACTAAAAAAATGTTACGATTGTACAGACTGTGAATTTTGTACTAAGCACCCCATTCGGTCAAAGAAAGTGTCCCAGTTTTTTTAATCCCATCCAAATTTCCCATCGCCTACTTATTCGGACTCAGGCCATGGGCATTTTTTGACGTTTATTGAATTATACGAAGGAAACTTGAATTCTAAACCACAAAGGGTTACGGGCACAAACATTAATATTAAAAGTAGAAAGAAGTCAATGTAACGGACGCTGCACAAAATGCCCCGGATATTCATTTACTTCTGAATGCGACAGAAAAAAACACAACGCATTATTTCGCTGACAAGGTAAATCTTATTTGTGACTAAAAAACTATATAAAACTATATCAACTGTAACTGTAACGATCACAACGCTTGTGCATTTAAGGTGGCGCTCCTGAAATGTGACTTTCCAAAAAACGGCAGTCTGCGCCCAATTTTAGATGCCTAATAGCAAGCTGGTGTAAAATTATGTCCAAACACAAAAAATGAAGTTGATTGATACAAATTAGCATTCACTGTAGACCAAACGTGAGTGGAACTTCGGCTTGCGATTTCTCTTCATAGCAAGATAGCTGTTACACAACCAATAGCTCATTTTGTTTGCCATAGCCTGATGGAGCGGTCGCAAAATCTCATTTTTGATGAATATGATTGATATATTGAAAAACACGAAAATCACGATTTTCCAAAAACGTAAATTTAGTTAAATTTCCTAAATACTATCGATTTGCCCAAAATCAAATTTTGCGACCGCTCGAAGACAGCAAGATGCATTTATGTGCCAAATTTTAACTTTCCTTGTTGAGCTAATTTTTTAAAATCGCAAGCCGAAAATTTCGTTTGTATTCACAAGCACTTTATTTCAGCATCATGCAGAAAATACTGCTTTACTTTCCATAAAAACTACACCTCACTCAATAAAACACCAAAAATTTTAAAGTATGTTCAAGTAAAACACAGCTGCCAGTGTTTTTCAATCTTCAAAAATCATTACATACGTGTAAATGCACTGGCTTATGAACCTTCTTTCGTGAAAATCTATTTTTCTTGCTGTAAAAAATTTTTCAAAAATTTTTTCATGTGATATGCACATCAATTTGAAGGAAATTCAATCCTGAACAACTTTTGTTCTTACGATGTATGATTATTTTTGCGCATTTTCAAAATAATGGCCAAAACCCACATTTCGGGAGCGCCACCTTAACTTTTGGTGAGCTTCTACTTCACATAAGTACAGTGATTAGTAACAGCTTTTCGAATATCTGCAGTCAGTTCAATATAGCTAACTTTAAATTGCATCTTCACGTGATTCGTAATAGCAATAAAACGAGAGTCATCCTTGAGCGATGTGAAATTTATCGAACTAAGCTCAGCGGCAGTGAACACTTTATCCGGGTTAAATGCAGTTGTGGGGGGGGATAGTGGATCTATTTTTTTGAGTAGAGCACCTTGGGGGAAGCATTTTTGCTTCAAGAACCCCTATTTCATTTTTTGGATTTTTTGAGATACGACCCCCCGAAATCTGAACCCTCAGTGAGGGACGTTTTCGCAAATTTTTTCCGAAGCCCTTGTATTTTCCGTTCTAATCGTGTCTAAGTGGCGTTAGATTATTGTTTGCAATTTTTTAGGATCAAAACAAAGGCTTTTTAACCGGGTTCCTGCCGAAAAATTGGCCAAATTCGCCAGAAACGTCCAATTTTTGACCAAATTCAAACTTGGCCTTAATTTAGGCTTGGGCTTAGGCTTAGGCTTAGGGCTTCGGCTTAGTATGGGGCTTAGGCTTAGGCTTAGTATCAGGCTTAGGCTTAGGCTTAGGTTCAGGCTTAGGCTTAGGCTCAGACTTCGTCAATAAAAAAACAAAATTTTCAGAAAAAATCCTGCCAGCTTAGCCTAAATAATCCTGCCAACTAAGCCTAAACGATGCCTTAAAACATCATAACGCACTCAAAACTATCCAAAAACAGAAATTATAGCCATTTTTGGCTTCGAACTTTGGCCTACGTTCACTTCCAAAAACACTGAAAATGAAATTTTCAAGGGGTCATAGCTCGGAAAATCCAAATTTGTGGATAGGGGTTCTATTACAAAAAATGCTTCCTTCAAGGTGCTCTACTCCAAAAAATAGGTCCATTATCCCCCCCCAACTGCAATTCATCCCTTTATCCAACAATTTCAACAGCAAACTTTTTTGAGTGAGATCGAGAAAACACAAGCACGATTTATACGCTTCAATCCTTATTTTAGTTTCCAAATCACCGCCGACACGAAGCATATGAGGAGCGTCTGTCGCCGGAATGTATACAGCATTTAGTAAGTTAGCCATGGCCTGTTTCTTCCGTCCAAAAGTAGCTAACCCAGTTATAGAGGCATCAGGTAGCCCTTGGTGCTTATTCCACTAAGTGTAGTATGTGCCAAACTTGCACCAGAGTGTGAGTCACCAACAGCCGATTGTTGCGTGACGTCTTGGTTCGGGGTTGATGTTAAATTTCTCGCGTACGGGTTTTCCAGATCAGAAATACCCGCTGAAACCGCTCGTCGGTGAAGTGTAGACTGAATTCTTTCTGTAACTTCAACGAGAAAATTGAGGGTCGTGGAGTTCTTTGTCACAAGGGCAACGAGCTCTTGGCGCTCAGATGACTGATTACTAAGTGCACGTAGAATACTTGAATTTTGTTCTATGAGATACTTGTGCGCCTCCTAAAATCCTTTTCGGTGCTGTAAGATGGCCTCATTACCTTTATCTATTTTTGCCTGCAAGTTTCGAATTAGTGACATGACAGTTTCGGCTGGAACCGGGTTCAATAGTGGAGAGCGGGCAGAATTGCGACTTTCAGTTTCGCGCGCACGTTGGAATTCTTGTATTCCGTTTTCAGGGTAATTCGCTGGCTCAAGCTCCACGCTTTTTAAACTAGACCGACTTCGAGAGCTGTATGAAGACCGGCCGGTACGGCTACGTGGCGGCGCGACTGCAATTGACGATAAAAAATATCCCATATATACTCAGTTTGTCATATATACCCGTTGGAGATGTCTTGTGACTTGTCTGTAAACCCAGTTATAGTACTAGTCATACGTGGGCAGGGGGGAAGGGGCGCGGACCTTTTTTCCGCCTATTTAATTTTCATTTTTTGAGCCACCGATTTTGTCGTCCGAGCTACTTTCTAGACATTATAGGAGGGGGGAGTTAACATCTGTTTGGGGATGTCCTTTGCCTTTTGGTGTGTATATAGCGTGGGTGGGGTATCCCCATGCCCATGTATGGTACTAGCAGGGGCGTAGCCAGGGGGGGAATTCCCCCCACTGAAATTTTACACAAGGGTCCCCTCCTTTGGTTTTTGTGGCCCGGCCGGAAAAACTTTCCGATGCGTCTCTAATTGACCAAATTTGGCCTAAAAATCAAAATTTTCCCCACATTTTTTTCTGGGGGCTGCCGCCCACAGACCCCTGCAACTTTGAGAATCAATTTTCCTTGCTTTTGAGTTTCGTTAAAGCGTGTGCATGTGTATACATGGGTGCGTTGTGCACTATTTAATGCATTGTTTTAGCTGTTTTATCGCAGCAAAAAAGACATTTTTAGTTGGTTTGCGGCTCGTAGTGTCAAAAATCTTCTTTAAGTGGTCAAATATGCTAACTTTTGGACCCTTGTCGGCCCACCACTTTCGAAATTTGGAAGTGGATTTTAACATATTTCAAAATAGTCGAAAAGTCATTCCCCACCGAAATTTTTTCCTGGCTACGCCACTGGGTACTAGTGCTAGTTTAGATCAGGTACTGTACAAAATGAAGTCTGTATCGAATATTCTTCAAGAACAAAAGCAAAACTTCAACCCCCCAACGAATTAACATTTAGAAATCACAGCAAATCACACAAGTTTTTATCGTAATTCTAATCGCAATTTTCTTCATACTTTTGTGCAAGTTTTGTTTCAGCGTGTAGGTTCTACTTTAATGAAAACTGGCCTTTGTGAATTTCTGAATGAACCCTAGAAATGCTGTCGAGATTAATGCTAGAAGGTGATATTATGCTGTCTGCTATTCAGACATAGAATTATGTTTACAATGCACAAAATGTGCGGATTAAAAAGCGACTAGGGTAGAACTGAAGTTTGAGCGCCCCTCCGCCCCCCTCCACTTCTGGTCAGCCCCCACTTGTAAAACCGAAATATAGCGTCAGTTATTGATACAATATTCTGCATGAGCGTAGCCAATGGGGGAAATGGTAGGAATTCCCCCCCCCCTGAAATTTATTCTGACTGAAATTGTGCATAAGGGTACCCCTTTGTTTCACCTGGTGGGTCCGTTTTAGGCCCATCAGATTTGTAACTTCGGTGTTTCAGTTCCAATTTTACTTTCGATGCTACTGTGGTAAAAAAGTTAGCAATGTTTTTGAACGAAATGATATGCTAGTGCGTATCGTTTTCTGCTTTAAAATTGCAATTACGTGCATTTTAACACATTTCAAAAAAAATCACCCCTCCCCCCGAGATTTTTTTCTGGCTACTATTTGGCAATGGCGATATTCTGCATATCCTACTTTTGTTGATCACAACTTTAACTAATTCACGCTCAATTCCCACATGGAGCCGTTTGTTTGGTTAATGGGCAGAAATACGAAATAGTCTTGAAATCAACATACATGTGAGTTTGTAACGGGGTCACAATTTTGGGTACCCTCCCCTTGAAACTACCCATAATTTCGAAACTTTTTGTAAAAATTTCTATAAGTGATACTTTTACTAAAGTTAGCCCAAAATTTTGGGACCTTCCCTTCCACGCCCCGGCCGATTGATTTTTGGGGATCCCCCACAACCTCTCTCATGTATATACCTATGTATCACCACTAATTATTAGAAGCATTGCGTGATTATTACGTAATGCTGCCGACAAGGCAAAAAAAATATTAATCTACCCTTAGAACATCGCATTTGCATGTAAATTCAATTTACTCTTACCATTCAAAGAAATTATTTGAGCGTTGTACCAAGTAGTTTTCCATTTACACCGAACAGTTGCACCAACTTGCAACTGACCCGAGCACTTAATCTTGTTAATGTGCACTGTATTCTCCACGTTGCACCACTTCCCTCCAAGCCATTTCACTGTAGCATATTTAGTCAAAAATGAGCTCATGGCAAGTTTAAATTGAAATTAAAATAAGGTGGGTGGGTGGGTGTTAATTCTGAAATAAATAGCTATGTACATAAGACATTATTGATTTTGACTATTAATTTGTGTTTTGCTAACTGCTACATAATGTTCAGATAATATACAAAGCAGACACGAGCTATAGGTTGTTGCGAGAATTCGAGGAGAAAAGAATGAAAAGTCGGTTGTCTATATACCCAAGGGGGGGTAAAGAACCAGTCCTTTGAGCAGAGTATACAGTTTTGTGGTTGAGACCTTTCGTGTCCATGTTTGCCACAGTGTCTGTGAATTGTTGTATTAAAATTTCAAAGAACCTACTGGCGTTATTATGACTGGATTGTATTCTAATTAATCAAAATAACTGAAAGTGTTTAGCATGGCAGCTGTTTTATGTTGTTAGTTTACCGATAAAATGATAAATATATACTGAAAGTTCTAAATACAGTGTGATACTACGCATACGTAACAGCTTTTTCTGTAGATAAATCGATAAATAAATAGATATAATAAATACATAAAGATAGATACATGATACAAAAATGCAATGTTAAACAAGAAATTAGCAAGAATAAATAGCGGATGCATTTCGTAAAATCTGTGTAACTAAAACCCAGTCAAAGTGTAGCAAGTGATGGTATGAATATAAAATACACACATTTTTTAACCACGAATGTCTAGAAACACAGTCAAAAGTAGAGCTCCAGGCCACCCACAATACATACGTATGCAAATTAAAACTTTGGACTCGTATGTGTATTTAAGATCTAGGCTAGGGCTACTGGTATCACAACGTTAAACCTAATATAAATACCAAATTACTTTGACTTATTATGTTTTCAAGTATAAACCCACAAATGGCACAATACTGGCACAATTATTGCAATAAGAAACATAGCGGTCACTCACTAGCCGAGTGAAATTCGGACCCTGACCAGGGCTAGCTAGTTTGACTACTACTCAGTAGCTAACTAGGAGGTCAGCTGAATGCCAGTTGTCGCCTTGTCAATTAGGCTTACATAGGTACAACTGGCCGAGATGAAGATACAACTGGCCAGCGCTGAGACTGGGCTTATTCGGCATTCAGCGACGCTTATTCAGCACCAGCTGAATGACAACACCCATAAGCTCGAAAGAATTAAAAAAAATTTTACTCGTAAATTTAGTAACTGTTTTGGGTTAGATTATAAACAAAGATTGGAAATTCTTGGTCTAAAACCTATTGAGCTGAGGAGATTGTTAGCGGACTTGAAGTTGGCTTATTTAATTGTCAAAGGGCAGACTGTATTACTGTAATTTATCTGGTAGCCAGTGACATTTTTTTCAGATAAAATTCAGAGTCTCTGAATTCTGGGTGAAAATCGCTGAATTTCCCCTGAATTTATTTGAAATTTATCTGAAATTTCTCTGAAAGTCTGTAAAATATCTCTAAATGAAAAGGGTAAAAACCATCTGAAAAATTTGTAACCGAAAAAAATTTACAGAAAAATCAGATCCCTGGTTTTCTTGTGACCGTGGGTTCAGATTCCGGCATCAAGTGCAGTTGGGGGGGAAGGGGGGGAATAATGGACATACTTTTTTGGAGTAGAGCACCTCAAGGGAAGCATTTTTTGTAATAGAACCACTAACCACAAGTTTGGATTTTCTGAGCCATGACCCCTTGAAAATGGCATTTTCAGTGTTTTTTGAAGTGAACGTAGGCCAAGGTTTGAAGACAAAAATGGCTGTAATCTTTGTTTTTAGATAGTTTTGAGTGCGGTATGATGTTTTAAGGGGGCATTGTCGCGAAAGCAGTCGATTTTGCGCAACTGTAAAGCTTGTTCACTGAAATGTTAGAAATAGTTATTTGTATATTTTGAAAATCTATCTAAAGGCAAATGTTTCTGCCAAGTTTCAGGAAAATTTGTGCAGCATATACAGTTTGTAGTTTGCAATGATGTCGCAAAGTCGAAAAAATGACATTTTTAAAACCTATTCACATTCAATATTTTCGTCACTTCAATCAATTTTTCTGGTTAATTTGTTTACACAGACTGATAACACATACGTTTATGCACACAAAATTTAGTACATACTGAGTGGTTGCGGAGTAATACCTGTTTGAACCGTGAAACTGCTCGGAAACTGTGAAGCACTCATAGCAATAATGATAAATTCTGAAAAATCTGGACGCATATTTTAAAATCAAAAGAAAAACATACCTTCCGTTTTCTTTTTTCTTATTTGTCGCAAAAAATGTGCGTCAACACATTATGTGTACTCCACAAGCTGGCCACAAGATTCCCGGAGCGCCTCCTTAAGTTGGCGCTCCGAATAACTTCCATAACTTTATTATCTTATAAGTCGACGTAGGTTCTAGCTAGAATGAATTTCGTTTAAATATATTGAAGCCTGCTACAAAGCTCTGTTTCTGAGTAAGTTTCACGTGCCTGCTGCCTTGTTCTGATTTTTTATCTTGTTCTGAAAATTTCTATTTTCGCTAAATGCGCATAATTTTTCAAACGGCATAACTGAGCGAAACTTTGTTCAAATTTTACGATCAATAGCTTAAACTGTAGGTACTTATGTTGCCAAGGTGTATCTTTTCTTATAATTTTAATCTATTTGTTTTGGCTCAAAATACACTAGTTTTTCTAAAATTGATCAACTTGAAATCGCTGCAGAATTTCACCAAAAACAGAAATCAAGATTTTCGAAGAAGGTACACCTGAATCTACTTATTTTCTAACTTTAAGTCAAATTGCACATTGAAAAAACGACATGGAGGAGAGCTATCACGATTCAAAAAAGGCTATTGCCGATCAGAAAAATCTAAGGTTTGCCCACACAAAGGAACAGTGTCAAAAAATAGAGCGTATTTTTTAATGCAAATAACCAAGGAGAAAAGCTGGAGAAGCCAAAAAGTAGCTAACGAAAAATTAGCTTGAAAAATAGTGCATTTTTGTCAATATCGCTCAACGTAATTTGAAATTTTTTTACAAATGTTTGCCCACACAAACGACTTTTTAAAAAGTTGCAGTCACCTATTATCTGCAGAATACCGTTATCAAAAGTAACGAAAGCCATATACAACTTTTCGGAAAATCGATTTGGATATTTTGCCATATCAAAATGCAGGTCAAAAAATTAATTTCAACAAAATTACATGTTATGTATATCAAACGAAAGCTAATTCACTGCTGAACAACTTTTCTTCAAGAACAAAGACCTGAAAACGTGACTGAAAACTGTTACTGCACAAAGTCAGTGCCGTGACTGACACGTTTACTCAGTGACTGAAAACGTTTACTGCCCAGTCACATTAAGGGGGCGCTCCGGGAATCAAGGATTTGGGCCGTATTTTTTAAAAACAGCCAAAATGACCTATCATTCTTGAAGAAAAGTTGCCCAAAATACTATTTCTGGGGCCGTATTCTCAAAATTACCTGCAGGTAAAGTTAGGCTAACTTTACCCACAGGTAAGGTAAAGGTAAAGTTAATTCTGTGGGTAAAGGTAAAGTTAAAATTAAAAACACGATTAACGTAGACGGTTGAGGTTAAAAATTTGCACAATACATTAACTTCAGCTGCGAAACAAGATAAAGCAGTTTCCTGGCCCGAAAATTAAAGGTAACTATAGCTATCACGTTGGCTTTAGTCAATGTTTGAGAATACGACTTTACCTTCACTTTACCTGTGGGTAAAGTTAGCCTAACTTTACCTGCAGGTAATTTTGAGAATACGGCCCCTGATGTTTTGACGTGCATATCTCCATAGCAAAAAAAATGGAAAAAATTGGACAATTTACTGATTTTATTCGACTTTTACACAAATTCAGCAAGTAAGCCAGTGCATCAACGCTTTTTGAATTTTTCCAAACAGACGATACGTAGATTTTATTAGTCGTAATGAAAAATTAAAACAATTTTATTGCGTTCTGTGCAAAAAAAATCGCACAAGAAACCATTTTTAGAAGCAGCAGACTCAAGTATAGGCTGTGTGAATACAAAACCAATTTTTCGGCATTCGATTATAAAATGCTGGTAAAATATTTTTCTACAAAATTTTGCACAATTATAGTCTTAGGCTCTGCGCAGTTGAACAGTTTTTTAGTTTTGTTTAATAAAGCTTAGAATTTTTTTATATGAATTTTATTGCTCAGAGTTCGACTTCGAAAACACATAATGACATTTTTTATCCAAATCCGACATAAATGTTACAAACCAAAATAATGTTCAACTAGAAAAGCAACTAAGCTCCATTTTGGTATATAAAATGTGACTATACGCAAAGTATAAGCAGAGTTATCGTTTGCCGAAAATTCACTCACGTTTGGTGCTATGGGAGTCACGTGACATGATCACGTGATTTGAAATTTTGCCTCCCGTGTTCTTTTGTGCCATACTACATATATGTATAGTAAAGTTTGACATTCGTCAACTTTTTTCCCAATTTTCGATGTAACCCCCGATTCCCGGAGCGCCCCCTTAAGGGGGTAGTGTCGCGAAAGCAGTCGACTTTGCGCGACTGTAAAACTTGTTCAGTAAAATGTTAGAAATTGTTCTTTCTATATTTTAAAAATCTAGCAAAAGGCAAATTATTTTGCCAAGTTTCAGCAAATTTGGTGCAGCATATAGTTTGCAATAATGTCTCAAAGTCAGAAAAATGACGAAAAAAACCTATTCACATTCCATTTTTTAGTAACATTTATCAATTTTTCTGTTTAGTTTTTTTACACAGACTAATAGCACATATGTTGTAGTTTATGCACACAACATTTAGTGCAGATTACTGTAGCGGCTGTGGAGTAATACTAGTTTGAACTGTGAAAGTGTACTTAAACTGTAAAATAGTAACAGCAATAATGATAAATTGTGGAAAATCTAGACGCTTATTTTCAAATCAGAAGAAAACGAATCTTCAATTTTCTTTTTTCTTGTTTGTCGCAAAAAATTGTGCGTCCACACATGATGTGTACTTCATAAGCTGGCCAATCTGATATCTGGCTTAATTTTTCAGACTTTTATGTCCCTATTGTGTGATGTCTGGCTTACTAATGACGATTGGTCCAAGATATTTGTCAATATTGATAGCAGTGGCGGATCCAGGGGGGGGGCCGGGGACCCCGGGCCCCCCCCTTTGGGTCTGGGGCCCCCCCCTTTGGCAAAGAGGGCCCCTCCAAACAATTTTCCGATACGTTCCCAATTCATCAAATTTAGCCCAAATATCCAAAAAATTTCCTGGGGGCTATCGACCCCAGGCCCCCAGAACTTTTTAACCAGTAGCGTAGTCAGGATTTTGCTGAGGGGGGGGGCAGATATATATGGGTCTGAGCAGTGGCGTACCCAGAAAAAAATTTCGGGGGGAATGACTTTTCGATTTTTTGTAATGGGTTAAAATGCACTTTTTAGCAATTTTAACACTCGTAAAACGCCTTACAAACGCAAGATTACTAAACCACAAGGCTGCAGAGGTATGGGGGCGGAAGCCCCCAGAAAAAAATAGGGAAAATTTTCGATTTATTGGCCAAATTCTGTCAATTGGAGGCCAGTAGCGTACCCAGGATTTCGCGAAGGGGGGGGGCTGAACTGATGGTCGACGACCGGGAGGGGGGGGGGTGGAGTACACGCAGTATGCTGGAGCTTTTTTATAATTTTGAAATAAAACTTGCATTGAAAAAGCAATTCTACGCAACACTAGTAAAATCAGAGTGATTGCGGGGGTCTGGGGGCTTTTTTGATTAAATTCGGATAAAATTTAGACATTCTTAAGATGTCACTGTGGATTGGTTCATCAGTAAATGCTCCTAACCAATCAGTTTTAGGCACCTTAATTTCATCCGAAATTGGCCTAAACGTTTTTATAATAAATTTATACAAATTTAAGACAAATTTAATAAATTTTTGGGACAAAACGAAGACATCCGAATTTTCATTAAAACGTCCGAAAACTTTACGAATACCGTATATATAAATCTGTCCGAACATCTTCCGAAATCTTAGATGGTGATTTATAGGGAATTCGGATTGCTGGTTTTCCTGTGGATTGCAGGGGTCTGGAGGCGGCAGCCCCAGAAGCTGGAGCATTTTTAAAATTTTGAGAATAATATTTGCATTGAAAAATCAATTCTAAGCAACACTTGTCGTGAAATCATACAAACTTGGTTCACTTGACTAGTAACTTGTCGCGCAGTTTGCAGAGGTCTGGGGGTGGCTGCCTCCAGGAAAAAATTGAGAATTTTTTATTTTTAGGCGAATTTAGTGAATTGGAGACGTATCATAAAATTTTTTTGGCCGGTCTATAAAAGCTAAATGGGAAAAACATCCTTGATTAAAAATTTGTCTGAACATTGAATAAACCCAGCGAGATGACAGCAAGCGGCCTCCGGAAAAATTTTTTCGATTTGAGGGCAAATTTCATCAATTTACGGCTGCAAAAATTAGCCCATGGTGGGACTAGCAAACCTGAAAAATACGTTGTATACAGGAAACAAATGAAGAAAAACCATGTGTGACAGTTGTGTGTGTATACAAGCATAGGCTTTGATGAAAGACAATAACGAGGAATAGTAAGCCACATAAGGGGTCTGGGGGCGGCAGCCCCCAGAAGCTAGCAGGCAGCCCCCAGAAGCTAGCACTTTTTAAAAATTTTGGAATAAAATTTGCGTTGAAAACGTAATATCAAGCCACACTTGGCCAAGAAAGTAGAATGATCGCGAGGGTCTGGGGGCGGCAGCCCCCAGAAGAGCGCTTTTTTAAAAATTTTAGTTAAAATTTGCATTGAAAACTTAATTTCAAGCCACACTTAGCCAAGAAAGTAGAATGATCGCGGGGGTCTGGGGGCGACAGCCCCCAGAAGCTAGCGCTTTTTTAAAATTTTGAAATAAAATTTGCATTGAAAACTTAATTTCAAGCCACACTTAGCCAAGAAAGTAGAATGATCGCGGGGGTCTGGGGGCGACAGCCCCCAGAAGCTAGCGCTCTTTTAAAATTTTGAAATAAAATTTGCATTGAAAACTTAATTTCTCGCCGCACTTGGCCAAGAAAGTGAAATGATCGCGGGGTCTGGGGGAAGCAGCGCTTTTTTAAAACTGAAATAAAATTCGCGGTGAAAAAGCTATTTCAGCAACAGTTTTTATTTTTTCCTAATCCTAATGGATATGCCATTTTGTCGATCCCTACTGCAAAAACATGCACGTATACATATATATAACAGCACATACATATACAACTGTCAAAAAATAATACTTTTAAACTTTCAAAATATAGAGCTCAGAAACCAAAATCAGATGTATCGGAAATTTTGGCTGGCGAGGCATTTAAATCCAAAGACCGGTGAGACCGTCACATCAACAAGCGTAGCGAATAATGCATTATGCAGCGTAGGTGCTGCATAATGCACTTACATATACAAGGTTTTAATAATAAAAGATTATAACAATGAACAGAATAAACTACAGAGCTGCAGGGGTCTGGGGGCGGCAGCCCCCAGAAAAATTTGAGAAATTTTTTATTTTTAGGCCAAATTTGGTCAATTGGAAACGTTATATAACGGAAATTTGTGAAATTTTCTTATGAGTTGGCCAAAAGGGGGGTTCGGCCCTTGGCTCCCAGGGGGGGGGCCTAAAACGCTGAGGGGGGGGCCAAAATCGCTGAGGGGGGGCCCGGGCCCCCCGGGCCCCCTGTCGTGGAGAAACGGATACAACACAGAACCCAAATAAATGATTGCCCACCTGCGCTAGATGTTGAGTGGTGAGTCAGTCGCCGTCTGAACTGGGTGCCCCGATTTGTTGGATGGAGACAGTGCCACGGTCCGGAGCAGGAATCGTTGGAGCTGATGACCAACGTATCGTCGTCTGGAAAGGGGGACAGTGGATCCTCACGCTGTCTGGGTTCGGAGTCCCTGGCAGCGGGACGCGTGAATTGTCTGTCACTGCTGGATGTCGGCCCAGAGAGAGCCGCCGAAATGAACTTCACTGGTGACCAAGATACCAGAGAGCAATGATGAAGCAGCTGGTGGATAATGCCACACGGTAAATAGCTGCTGGTAATAACAGAGAGCCCACCGACCGTCTCGGATGACGGTAGCTGAAACCGAGGAGAACAATTAGCTGGAATCAACTATCTCAGTTCCGGGACTCGGGTGGTCTTCGTATCTGGAAGTCTTCTCTCACTGGGAATTGCCCCTACAGGGCACTACGCCTATGGGTATCCTACCTAACCCCTATTCCTGCATCTGCCTAGAGAGCCTAAGATTCGCCACGTGAGCGAATATGGGGGGGACGCGTCGGGTGACATGGGAGCCGTCTTCTTGGGTGACGGCTACGACAATCCACTCGTCTTCTTCTTTCTTTGCTTCGCTCGCCTGAAACACGAGCACAGTCACTGTCAGATCGCGATTATCAAACATCGCGACACTCCGGCCTCGAAAGTGGTGTCCCCGCGTCCCCCCGCTCTCTAAGCAGGAGGGGTTAGGTACCCAAGGCGTCGATCAAAATTGGAGAGTAACAGCGACGACCGTGAGGCCAGCGTGTAACTGGTCTCGGGCTCTGGATACTTCGCCAGCATTCGGTTTGTATCCAAGTCGCTGCATCAGTTGGGTGGTTTCTTCGACATCAGACTGTGAAAAGCCCATGAAACCGTCGTCTTCCGATTCTTCTGCACCGGCCCCGGTCGCTACTGGGACCGCCGGTCCTTCTCGTTCTGCTTCGTCTTGTGTGTTAGTTCGTACTTCGAGCGGTAGAGGTGGCAAATAGATCGTTTGAGGATCATCCGGTTTGGAAGCAAGACTTCGGCGGATCGTATTAATCCGTCTTGGCTTTCGATCAGGTTGATGACCTTAGCAAGCTTCCAAGTCCCACGGGGTGCATCTGGGTTCTTCAACAGCACGATTTCATTGAGGCGAGGAGTGCTTCGATCTTCTCCACGGCGGCCTCTATGATGTAACTGGCCCCTCTCCCGTAGACTGAGCATGTATTCGTCGTACCATGACTTCCACAATGTGTTAAGGCGTCGTTGTCTCGCCTTCCAGTCCTTGACTAAGTTCCTTGCGGCTTCGCCGCCTTCAGGACGGAACGTCGGGGCCACGTCCGGGGCCCCGGTAGCCAGTTCGGTTAGGAAGTCAATAGGTCGCAGAACGAAGCCGGACCGAATTTCGCCGTGAACATACGTCAACGGCCGACTGTTGACAACTGCTTCGGTTTCCGCTACGAGCGTTTCAAATTCATCCACGTTGAGCAGTCGACGGCCCACGGCTGTTTTGAAGGCTAGTTTTACGATTCCCACAAGTCTCTCGTAAAAGCCCCCTTGCCACGGTGCCAGTTCCGTGGTGAATTTCCAAGTGATGCCCTTCTCAGCAACGTAGCAAGTTACTGAATTGTCCGTGAAGACACCGTGCCAAAGTCGGTCACACAGAGTCTTTGTGATTCGAAATTGAGGAGCATTATCGCTGATTATCTGTTCCGGACGCCCTCTGCGTGATATGAACCGGATAAGACAGTTCAAGAAGGCTTGAGCGCTGCAGCCAGGAACACATTTTAGATGGATGGCCCTGATGGCGAGGCATGTGAAAAGGCACAACCACATCTTCTGCGTGGTTTCACCAACGCTGACACTGATCGGTCCGAGGTAATCGAGCCCGGTGAATTGGAAGGGCTTGCTTCTAGAGACACGTTCTCGGGGCCACGGAGGCATTCTTGGGAGAGCAAACGGAGCTCCCTTGTGCTTTCTGCATATGACACAAGTAGACAGGACCTTTTTCACGGCGGCCCGTCCACTGGGTATCCAGAATTCGCGGCGAAGCTGGCTGAGGGTGTGAGCGACGCCGGCATGTAGTAGCTTCCCATGAATCTCACGGATAATGAGATTATTTACCGCATGGTTAGCTGGAAGGAGTTTCGGTTGAGCTGTTTCGAGTTCCAAGTCGGCGTTTCTATATCGACCTAGACAGCGTAAAACTCCAACGTCATCGATCACCAGACCCAACTGACTGACGAGCTGGTGAGGTTTTGAGTTGTCTATGGCCAGCTTAGCGTCTCTGAATGCCTAGTGCTGCGTGGATCGTATCCACACGGTCTCAGCCAGAGAGATGTCGCTGGCACAGAGGGATTTGTCACTCGACATTTTGGCAAAATCCTTCTGAAGATTCGGGAAGGAGTTTTGAGTGGCGTCAGACAGGTGATCCCAAAGTTTTCGCTTGAGGAACTTCAGGGCTATAGCTGTTACCCGTACTAGTTTTCGCCACGATGAATATTTTTTCACTGATATGCCAAGAGGGGGCGCATGATCGACGCCTGTTTCTGGGCCGCCCTCCCCCGCGAAAATGGTGTGGTACACAGGAGAGCTTTTCTGTTCTCGGGAAATGGCCTGAAGTTCCTGTTCTGTGATGTCAGGAACGTCCACTGTCACTGGCCAGTTCATAAATTCTTCTCTAAGCCACGGAGGACCTGACCACCACAACGGGCACTTCTGGATGGCCTGACTTGTCAGGCCGCGTGTGCAGTGGTCCGCTGGGTTGTCATGGGTGTCCACGTGCCGGAAGAGTGCTCCTGGTAAAGCCTTGATCTCTCGGATGCGATTGGCGACAGAAGTCGTCAGCGGCTTTTCGCAGCCAGCTGAGGACGCACGATGAGTCGGTGAGAACCGTAACGGTCAGGGAGCTGTTTTGAAGCACCTGACGTAGAAATTTTGCAGCTTTACAGCCAATCGTCAGACCAAGTAGCTCCAAACGCGGGATGGATAGCTTTTCATCAGATCGCTTCCGTGGAGCTAATCTGGATTTGCTATAGAGTAGATTGGTGGTCCATCCGGTGTCTGTCCATGAGCGGAGATATGCGACCGTTGCGTAAGCTTCCTGAGACGCGTCACAGAAGATGATTATGGAAGATTTCTGCAGATCCAGTTTCTCTGGTGATAGAACACCGGGAAATGCTCGAGGTAGTTGTGAGTCGAAGACCCCCGTTATATCTTCGTGAATCTGTTTCCATACTTGTTGTGTCTGGGCGTCGAGCGGGTCGTCTCACGATTTGTCTCGATCCCAAAGGTCCCGCAGGAAGCACTTTGCACGGAGGAGACAGGGTTGAAACCAGCCCAACGGGTCGTAGACTGAAGCGATTGTTTTCAGTGCGTCTCTTTTGGTGAGACATAAGGATCTACTGTTCCAATCGCTCGGTCGCTGGATCTGTATAGTGTCTTGTTCACTATTCCAGCGGATACCGGGAATGAATTGCATCAATTCCCGAGAATTAGAACACCATTCCGTCAGATTCATCCCGGCGGAGTGGAAGATATGTTTGGCTTCAGAGTAGAAGTCCTTAGCCGAGCCCACAGCATCGGTCCCACAAATCACGTTGTCGACGTAAATGTTCTGGCTGATTAGGTTGGAAATTGGGGTGTCAACCATTTGTAGATGGTATTTGACTGTGGCACCAAGTAGGAATGGGCTACTTATAGTACCGAATGGAACCCGTTTGAAACGATATTCGGCCAAGTTGCCGTCAATGATTGGGTCTGAAGCATCGTTGTACCACAGGAATCGAGTTACGTCGCGATCGTCTTCCTGTAAGGCAACTTGTAGAAAGGCCTTTTCCAGATCGGCGACCAGAGCAACTGGCCAAATCCGAAACCGGATAAGGATGGCACACAAATCTGGCAGGATCACGGGGCCCCGGTAGAGGCATTCGTTGAGTGACTTGGCATCTTTCCTGGCCTTCGCAGAGGCGTCGTAAACTATTCTGACTTTGGTGGTCGTGCTAGACGGTTTCACTACTGCGTGATGAGGCAAGTAATGAATTGGGTGACCAGGTTTCTTCGCACGCTGAATAGGGTCCACCTTTTCAATGATTCCTTTCTGACACTGGTCTTCGATGACTTTCTGGTGTTTAGCGCGTAGATCGGGTCATCGAGATCGGTGTCCAAGCGCTTAGCCAGGGATTTGAAACGACCAAGAGCCATAATTCGTGGGCAATTCCGATTCGTTCACGTCACGCCAGGGCCATTTCACGTGGTAACGGCCATCAATAAATTGGACTGTGTTATTGAACTGCTCCAAGGCCTTTTCATCGTCTTCGCAAAAATCATCTGTGATACCGACGGTCTCGAGACGCCAAAACTCGTCGATATCCGGATATGCAGTAGTAATACGGCTCTCGAAAGCACCAAGACTGGATGATTGCAATTTCTGGCGGCCACTATATTCGGTAATGCACAGCAGATTGACTTGTGGTCCGGCATCCGGACCGTCCCAAAAACGACCAGCAAGTAGAAGACCCAAGGTAGACGGAATTACAAACAGACCATCTGAGAGCGGCATTCGGGTGCCACTGATGAACTCCCAAAAGTGATCCGAACCGATAAGGATGTCTACCTGGCCGTTGCCTTTTGTATAGTCGTCGGCCATAGCATAGTGCATGGAGTCGATCATCTCCTTGGTTCCATTCGGAAGAGACGAGGGTATTACACTGCCGCCAGTAATCATTGCTGTCGTATTCGCGTGAATCCGGTGGGACTTTCCGTCACGAAACCCGATATCCAGTTTCACACGAGCGGATGGGAGAGACAGAGTTCGGTTCGTGCCAAAGAGAGTAACGTCAATGGATTCCTTCTCAATGGGTTTAAATCCGAGATTCTTTGCGCACTGATCTGTCACGTAACTGCGATGGCTTCCCGTGTCTAGGACGAGGCGGACTTTCATTTGCGAGCCAGAGTCTGGATTAGACACTGTGGTGAAAGCACCGGTCATGAACATGGTGTGGAAACTTGTAGTTTTTGTAACTGTTGCAACTTGGTTGATGAACTCGAACATATACATAGTTAGTTAGTGATATAATACGATTGTATGTAGTGACTGTATCTACAGTAAAAGAGTAATCGAATGTTCGCAACATGATTTATGGTGCCGAAAACCCGTCCCTTTGGGAGGGCATCAGTGGACAGTTTTTATATTTTGCAACAATTTTACGCTAACTTTTCTTGCATTGCTTTTCTGTGCTTTTGGACTTATGGAGCCAAATAAACGAGCTGCATTTGCAGTTCAGCGAGCGATTTATCGTGGTCATGCTGCTGGTCTGTTAACTCAAGCGTCAGAACTATTACGTACGGGGCAACAGGCTGACATTGAGGAACTGGCCAATTTTCACGATAAGCTTGTTGATATTCAGACTAAATTAGAAACTGTTAATGAACAAATAATTGCCGTTACGGACGAAACTGAAATTGAAAATGAAGTGACTAACGCAATTCAGTTTCAGTTACGAATTTCTGAATGTACTGTTGAACTAGCGAATCGAAAGAAACTTGCTCAGACTAGTGCGCAGCTTTCTATCCAGCAAGTAAACGTTGGTTGTTCAGAGTCTCAATCCAGAACTAGTGTCTCCGCAAAATTGCCAAAGTTGACAATTTCCAGTTTTAATGGGCATCCCTTAAAATGGCGGCAATTTTGGGACTCATTCGAGTCCGCAGTGCATTTGAATGGTTCGCTGAGCAATGTGGACAAGTTCAACTATTTACACGGTATGCTGGAAGGAGAGGCTGCAAGATCTATTAAAGGACTAGCCATAACTAATGCAAATTATCCGGTTGCCATTGCTACTATTCAAGAAAGGTTTGGCAATGAACAGACTGTGGTTTTCGCGCATTTTGAGCAGTTGTTTCGATTGTCCACTGCCACGTCAGAAACTTTCAAGTTGCGATACGTGTATGACGAATGTGAGACTCACATTCGGGGACTTGAAGCCATGGGTATTACAGAGGACAGATTTGGCGTTGTGTTTATTCCTTTGATTTTATCTAAACTGCCTGAGGATATCAGAATAGACCTAAATCGAAAAAATGGATGTAAAAACTGGGAGCTCAGTCAGTTACGGCAACTATTGAAAGAAGAAATTTTAGCCCGAGAATTGGGGGAACTGAGCTGCAGCAAGCCAGTGTATAGTGACAATAGATCCGAATTTCGTCCAAAGTTCAAACCGCGGACTGCTATTAACACTTTTGGTGGTACTGCTGGAACTTTAGCAGCGAACTCTACTGTGAAACGGGCGGTGTCTTGTGTTTTCTGCGGTGATGGTCACTATTCTGATGAATGCGCCAAATATCCCGATCTAGAGTCTAGACTTAAAAAAGCGAAAGATCGGTGTCTAGGGTGCTCTAGAAGCGGCCATTATAAAGCTAACTGTCCGAAGCCCAGTGTTTGTGTTTATTGCAAGAAAGGACACCATCGTAGCTTTTGTCCTCAGCGGTTTGGCAAGGCTACATCTGCAACAGCCTTGACCGTACCTATTGTATCGAACGAGCTGGTAGAATCTAACAACGCGTTGGAGCCAGCTATGCTGACAATCGGGCATCATGTAATGATGCAAACTGCGACAACTGTTGCATTTAACTGCAAGAGAAACGTGGAAGCAACAGTTCGACTGTTGTTCGACACAGGTAGTCAAAGAACGTACATAGCTAAAGCTGCATCACAGTCATTAAGACTGCAACCCGAACGCTATCAAGTAATTCATATTGCTACCTTTGGTTCGTCGAAGGCCAAAAGGACGACATTACCTGTCGTCCACTTGAAACTGAAAATTTCTAACGGAAGCTATGTAGAAATTACCGCGAATGAAGTGCCCACAATCACTAGCTCACTGATTAGAGAACCGACAAATTTGAGCAAGCATACGTTATTAGCAGAAATACCGCTCGCCGATTCAATGCCGAGTATTAACGAAACTGTTACGATTGACATATTACTAGGAATGGACTATTACTACGACTTTGTTTTGTGCAATCGAGTGACTTTGGACGAAGGACTGTATCTAATTGAGTCCAAATTTGGTTGGATTGTCTCCGGTAGACTTGACGAATCGAAAACCGATGCTGTCGCGCCGGCTATGTTGACTTGTGATAGAATTTCCGATTCCGTTTTTCAAAGTGATGTGGAACGTCTGTGGCGCCTTGACTGTATTGGGGTGAGTGACGACGGGACCAGAAACGACGATGACGAAGCGCTGCGAATATTTAATGAGACAGTAAAGCTTGTCGGTGACCGATATGAAGTGACTTGGCCTTGGAAAGAAAGTAGCCAAGACTTAGCTGACAATTACGAAGTAGCCTTGCGAAGACTCAAGTTTTTGCATAAGCGACTGAGAACGATGCCAGACATTCTGCAACGATATGACGATACAATTAAGGAGCAGTTAAAACTAGGAATTATTGAGAAAATAGACCCAGCCAAGGTAGAAGGACCACGCATATATTACATTCCACACCACTGCATTATCAAAAATTCCAGTGCGACGACCAAACTACGTGTAGTTTACGACGCGTCTTCTAGTATCTCGCCCGATTGCAAAAGTTTGAACGACTGCCTTTACCGAGGTCCGATTCTATTGCAAGACTTGTGCGGTTTGTTATGTCGATTTCGATTGAAGCCTATTGTAATGATCAGCGACGTCGAAAAAGCATTCCTGCAGGTGGGATTGCAGGTTCCCGACCGAGAAGTGACCAGATTTTTGTGGACTGATAAAACTAACGAGCCTCTTGAGAATAACCTGAGTGTATACCGCTTTCGACGAGTAGCATTTGGGGTGGTCTCAAGCCCGTTTTTGCTTGGTGCCACGATAAATTACCACTTGACACGAGTTGGAGGAAGTGTTGCTAATGAAATTAAAGCAAATACTTACGTTGATAATATTTTTGGTTTTAGCATGACATCTAAAGAAGCTTGTAGCTATTATGTGGAGGCCAAACAGTTATTTAAATCCGCTTCAATGAATTTGCGCGAGTGGATGTCGAATTCAAAAGCAGTAATGAGCTTCATACCTGAATGTGACAGAGCTAAAGGGTCAGACATAAAGGTTCTAGGCATGCGATGGCAAGTAGACGAGGACAAACTTAGCGCTACTGCTTCTCTAAAGGACGGTCAAATTCTGTGGACCAAGCGAACGATTGTGCAGTTTGCATCGAAGATTTTCGATCCGTTGGGGTTACTGAGTCCCATAACCATTAAGGCAAAGCTGGTTATACAGGACCTTTGGAAAGTCAAGAATCCATGGGATGTAGAAGTCGACATTGAACACAAGAATGCATGGCTCAAAGTTTTTGATGACCTAGCAAAGTTGCCCAGTATTTCTGTAAATCGATTCATTGGCAGCAGATCAATGAATCCTGACATTCAACTCCATTGTTTCTGTGATGCCTCATCTAAGGCTTATGCTGCATGTACGTATCTTCGAGTTGAGAATACAAATGAAACGGTCAACAGCAATCTCATCTTTTGCAAAGCGCGCCTAGCTCCGATGAAGCAAATAACCTTACCTAGACTGGAGCTAATGGCAGTACTTGTGGGTGTTCGTGTGATCAACTACCTCCGTAAAGAACTTCGATGCGACATTTCTCGAATTGTTTTATGGAGTGATTCAAAATGTGTACTGCACTGGATTAACTCAAAAAAACTGTTTCCAGTGTTTGTTGAAAATCGGCTCAAAGAGATTAGGAAATGTAGCGATGCTGAATTCCGTTATGTTCCTTCTGAACAAAACCCGGCGGATTATCCAAGCCGTGGTTTGTCAGTGGAGGAAATGAAATCCAATAACTGGTGGACAGGTCCACAATGGATTCATGAACCGGATACTTGTTGGCCCGCAGACATGATTGTAAGACCTAATGAAGTCGGAAAATCAGTCGAAGTTGAATCGATAGGTGACGTTTTTTCTGATGTTATTGTTCCTGTAGTTGAATCCGGAGACGCTAACGTCCGATTCTTAGGAATAGATTTTACTAATTATAGCTCTTTGACAAAGCTCCTCAGAGTGACGGCCTGGGCGTTGAGATTCATACGAAACGCAAGAAATAAGTGTGTGCAAAGCGAGACATTGTGTGTCAAAGAAATAGCTGCCGCGTCCAATCATTGGGTGCGCGCAATTCAAACTACTTGGTTTCCAGACATTATCGATGCATTAAGCCATTCATCTTCTAAAACGTCAATCCAGCTGATACAAAAACTACGGCTCTATATGGATGCTTACGGTATACTCCGATGCCGCGGACGTTTGGAGTGGACAAACTTGCAAGAATCAGAGAAATTTCCAGCGTTGCTTCCCCGACATAGTTATTTCACACGTTTAGTAATTGAAAGGTACCACAAAAAGCTTGGACATGTGGGTGTGAAGCATACTTTGGCACAAATCCGACGTCAGTTTTGGATTCCGAAAGGTAAAGCCACAGTGAAAAATGTCATTCATGCTTGCAAGATTTGTATAAAATGGGATTCAGGACCCTATTGCCCCCCAGAAATGCCTCCGTTACCAATTTCGCGTACGGAAGAAAGTTCGGCATTTACATACACCGGCATTGATTTTATAGGACCTTTAAGACTGCGTAAATTGAATGAACGGGTCAAAGTCTGGATTTGTCTCTTCACCTGTGGGGTAACAAGAGCAATTCACCTAGAAGTCGCAAAAGATTCTACTGCTGAAAATTTTATGCATTGCTTTCGTCGATTCATAGCAAGAAGAGGCAAACCAAAACAAATAATATCTGATAAAGCGCCTAGTTTTCGTTTAGCCCACTCAGTTTTAAATATTGTACTGTCTGAAGCTGCTAGCGTTGATAATTTTTTGGCGTCAGAGGGAATCGAATGGAAATTTCTCCCAGAGTTTTCTCCTTGGATGGGCGGTTTCTTTGAGCGTCTAATACGTTCGGTGAAACAGTCAATGAGAAAACTAATAGGTAAACGCTACCTGAATTATTCAGAACTACTGACCGTAGCTACAGAAATAGAATCTATTGTCAACACTCGACCACTTGTGTATATGGAAAATGATGAATTGGACGATTTTATCCTGACGCCAGGCCACTTTTTGGGAACGAATTACAAAAAGGTTTTTCCGGAATTTTCGAACACTGACCAAGTTCCAGGCTTGTCTTCCAAGCTTACGTCAGCAAAGGCTATAATAGATCAGTGGAGAAGACAACAAAAGCTTTTAAAGGAGTTCTGGAATTCTTGGCGACAACACTATTTGATGGCTCTTAGAGAAAGAGACAAAGTAGTAAACAGCCACAACACTCAACACAGCATTCCTAGAATTGGGGATGTGGTATTGATAAAAAAAGCGAGTCTCCCTCGTGGTCGATGGCAAGTTGGAATCATACAGCGGTGTATTGCCAGTGCCGACGGTAAAATTCGGTCCGCTGCAGTTCGGTTAAGCCAAGGACAAACAATTCAAAGACCTTTGAAGCTGTTATTCCCAATTGAAATTCCTAACGACTATGAGAACACCTCAGAAAACAGTCGTTAAACTTTTGGCTTGGGAGTGTGGAAACTTGTAGTTTTTGTAACTGTTGCAACTTGGTTGATGAACTCGAACATATACATAGTTAGTTAGTGATATAATACGATTGTATGTAGTGACTGTATCTACAGTAAAAGAGTAATCGAATGTTCGCAACATGATTTACATGGATTGTTCATCCGAGTTCAGCATCGTAGAGTTTGGTTTTGCTATAGAGCGTTTGTCCTGCGTCGTGCTTTCAGCTGACGACGTATGTTTGGCAAGAAGGGTTGCCTCCTTTTCAGCTTTACCAAATTTCTCAGGACAAAGCGCAGTGAGGTGCTGACCAGAAGATCGACAATGGAAACATCTGATCTTTGCATGTGGACTGCAGCTCGAGCCCTCGTGTTTCCGCATGCAGCGGCCACAACGTCCCAGCTCCTTCAAACGGTGGGCTGTTCGGGCAGAAGAAGCATAGTTGGGACAATCATTGTTGAAATGAGCTCCTTCGCAGAAGAAGCAGGGGGAAGGCGCCGACTGGGGTTCGGTGCTAGCCTTCTGACTGATCCGACTAGCTGGCAAACTATGTACGTCGCTCTTTCTGCACTGGAGCCTTCGGATCGTTGACAGTCAGGGCTGAGGTTAAAGCCAGTTTCTGATTTGTGTGGCTTTCTTGATAATCGGGCTTGGGAGCCATGGGTTCGGATTTGATCCGATGAGGTTTGGAGGTGACTGTCAGCGAGTCCATGTTTTCCAGCATTTCTTCCAATTGTTCGCAGGTTTGAATCTGGTGCCTCAATGCGTGCCGCCACTGAGACAACGATGAGGTAGGTGACACATGACCGTGCCAGTAGAGATTTTTGATGAGGCGTTCTGGAAATTTGTTCACCACATCAAGGACAAGTGAGCGGTTTGAATCAAGTCCTTCGCCAGCGTTTTCCAGAAGCCGAAGGACTCGCTCACAAGCATCGAGGGTTTTCAACAGACTATCCACTCGAGTAGTGGCCCGAGGAATCCGTTTCAGTTGACTGTAATAGGCATTGATCAGTTCTGATTCAGATTTCTCAAATCGGGATTGCAAAGTGTCAACTGCCAGTTGATAATTTCGATCGCTGATTACGATGCCTTTGAGCGCCTCCAATGCAGATCCGGATAGTTGAGCTCGTAGGTAGGCGAACTTTTCGGCGTTTGTACTGAAATTTCAAAAATTTTCCAAAATTTTCTTTCGAGGGCGAGGGGATCTCGTATTCTCGCCCCTAATTCATTCCTGCTTTAATGTATATACATGACTTATATCTGCTATGGTGTATTAATAATGAGTAATGCTGACAACTATTATTGGTACTTAGTTATATATTTTGGGATCAAGTGCAGTTGGGGGGGGGGGAAATAGTGGACCTATTTTTTGGAGTAGAGCACCTTGAGGGAAGCATTTTTTGTAATAGAACCCCTATCCACAAATTTGGATTTTCTGAGCTACATTGTCTGTATGACCCCTTGAAAATTGCATTTTCAGTGTTTTTGGAAGTGAGCGTAGGCCAAAGTTCGAAGCCAAAAATGGCTATAATCTTTGTTTTTGGATAGTTTTGAGTGCGTTATGATGTTTTAAGGCATCGTCTAGGCTTAGT
>JASANF010002366.1:0-58927 GCA_030248245.1 Trissonchulus sp. WLG1_4 | reverse complement strand
TATATATATATATATATATATTATATAGGTATTGCGGCAAAAATTTCAAAATTATTTGCACTATTTTGTTGTCGTAGAAAAATTTTCGATGCATTATAACAAAAACAATATACGTCTGTCAAGTCTAAGCAGGGGTGGACGCGGGTGGAACTTTTCGACCAGCGAGCCAACCAACCCACGACTCGACACTCGTGGGTACCACGCGGCCCACTTTGGCCCACCAACTTAATATAACCTACATACCTGATAATTAACTATTTGTTGCTGATGCCATGTATAATTTACACATTGTACATTATTCACATGACACGTTGCCACTTTGAACGAATTTAGGGAAATACGGCACTAATACGCAGTACTCCAAATTCTGTAAAATAAGAATCTGACGTGTAATTTTTTTCACGTTTCGCGGGTCGGAAAAATTTACCGAAGTGGATACGTGCAGGTTGACCCACGATTCAAATTTTCCGACCTAACCCAACCCAACTCGCGGATACCCACGACCCACGTCCACCCCTGAGTTTAAGTCCCTTCAGACTCGAATGCTTGCGCTTCTAAATAGAGCAGCGCAACTCTACCAGCGGTATTAGAACTATTTGTTTCAATCATTTCACTTTTGATTAAAACGTACGGAAGCACAGGCCACGGGCATACGGACAAAGGTGCGATTCATATTTTGTTTGTTTGTTTGTTCCGTACTCCGTATGCCTTAAAATTTCAGCAAAGTTGAACTGAAATAAACATAGCCGGACATATAACAAAATGAAATTGTGCCGTTTAGTACGGATGAACGGGCATATGGCTGAACGGCCGAAAGTATGAATTGCCGTAAATGTTGCTAAAAAATAATAAAAATACATAGAAATAAATAAATTTATCGCCGAAGTCGCCAGTTTTGAAAAAATATGTGCAAAACAGTCAAATTATATGGTTGGTGTGAATTTTCCCCCCGGAAAATCTACCCCGGGGTAAAATTTCCGGGGGGAAAATTTACACCGGGGTAATTTTTCCGGGGGGAAATTTACACCGGGGGAAAATTTACACCGTGACACCGGCAAAGCAGTTTTGCTCGTAGCTTGCAGAATGAGAGCTTTTTACGCGGCGGCCTCAGCCGCCGCGTATATACTATAATGCAGTAGCACTATTTAGCACGTATTCGCTGCTCATTGTGTATATTGCATGGCAAAAATTTGTAGTACCTGAAAACACACTAAATGTGTGTGCGTGTGTCTTTATCTTCTGCGTTGATTGCGATTTCAGCGTTAATAGTGAATGCATAGGCACATGTATATTGGTCATCACTTATCACGCTCAGATATTCTCACATACGCGTGCATAAACACAGAAATCACAACGCGCGCGAACACGTAAACGCAGATCCAATGATTCAACTGCATGTCTGTCAATAGTTTGCAAATTTTACATGCAGTGGCAGTACAATGACAGAACCTGTTACATCAATGTTTCCAAGATTGGTAATTAGCGCGGCAGACCTTAAAAACTTTTGAACCCACGAAACTACGTGCGAACCATGCCTTGCTCACACTATGCACGCTTTTTGACAGACACTGACTAGGAGTTGGAACGCACGATGCAAGTACCAACTCGCGTTTTGTGCGTTTACGAGAATTCATGAACCGTTTTTAGAAGGTTTGAATTAGTACCTAACTTACTGACAGTCCGACGCAACCACAAAAGGATGTTGCAGCTTAACAATGTTGACATGTCGTGCGAGTGTTTGCTTTAAAAATTTTTACTGCCGCGTTTTATATTCGAAAAATATCCTCGGCCCTCTATGTATGTCGTAACGCAATCAAGGTATCAAAAATTAGTTTAACGTTACTCGCACAACGTGCTTGTTGCTTTGACATAGTACGGTCACTGAGAAACTAGTACAGCGCTGTATGGTGTCTGTCTAATAACTACTGCCAGACACCAGACTATCAATAGGTCTACCAATATCTTGAACCAATTGCCAATTGTAAGCCAGACATCACACAGTAGGGAGGTAAAAGTTCAAAAACTCAAGTCAGATATCAGATTGGCCAGCTTGTGAAGTACGCATAACGTCTTGACGGGTTGACGCACAATTTTTTGCCACAAATAAGAAATAAGAAAAATAAAGGTATGTTTTTCTTTTGATTTTAAAATAATCGTCTAGATTTTTTACAATTTATCATTATTGCTGTGACTACAGCACACTATCACAGTTTCCGCACAGTTTCAGAGTTCAAGCAGGTTTTACTCCGCAACCACTCAAGCAATTTGCACTAAATTTTCTGTGCATAAACTACAACATATGTTCTTTTAGCCTGTGTAAACAAACCACATAGACAAACAGTTTGATAATAATTGCGGCGAAATTAGCGAATGAGCATAGGTTTTCAAAACGTCATTTTTCCGAATTTGCGAGTTCACTGTTAACTGTATTACTGCATCAATTTTTATGAAACTTGGCGAAAATACTTGCCTTAACATATATTTTCAAAATATGTAAAGAACGATGTCTTAACTTTTACTGAAAAAGTTTTACAGTTGCGGAAAATAGACTACTTTCGCGACACTACCTACCCCCTTAGTTTTACAGTTGCGCAAAATCGACTGCTTTCGCGACACTACCCCAAGGGTACACCCCTGATTGATACACAGCACACGAGTTAAGGTGGTAGTAACGTTTTCGACAGTTCTGCAGGAGTAACTTACCATTAATTTTCAATTAAGAATAATGGTACGCATATTAATTTAGAAACACATAGACATATGGGATGAATGCGTGGGATGAATGCGTGCTACAATAGCTCAAAATACTCATTTTTAATTTTCGCAAAAATTATTTTTCAGTTAGTTACGGCAATTTTTAGTAAATTTTAGTTTTCGCTGAGTCAAAGTAGTAGCTAGTCAAACGGCCGTTTATTGAAAAAATAAAAAATGACACACGGGCATGTCATCAACCTTCACTTTAGATACCAAAACTTATCCTTCCGCGTTTCGCTTTTTGAGATTACGTCACATTTATGTATGTAACTTTGCTTTTTGAACTATAGCAAACTACACGAAAGTTCGAAAAACTTGACAACTACTGGCTGGATCTTGTTGAAAATATGGGACAACTTGGCACACATATGTGTCTACTTTATGCTACAATTTCAAAAATCGTGTTTGTTTAGATTTTGTTTTGCGTCAAACTCACTCCCAGAATTCTGTAATAAAGCACTTCCGTGGACTAAATCTCAAGTCTCGATGTTGCAATCTTTGTATGCGTTATTTTACGTGTTTTCTGGACAATTTGTGATGTGTCATTTTTATCATTTGTTTTAATTCAGCGTAATGCGTGAAATAATTAGATTCAAAAATTTGTATATTTTCAAAAATTTGAAAAAATTTAATTTTAAAGATGCGTAACTTCTTTCCTGCATCACATAAATACATTATACTTAGCGTTAGGATTCAGCTTAATATTGGCTATGTTGGTGTAAAAAATAAAATTAGTTGGTAATCAACTGTCAATTTTACAAGCAAAACATGAAAAATGCGAAAATTCACGAAATTTGACTGCTTTGAGAATGTCTGCTGGCAACTGGCAAGCTGGCTAGATTTAAGCTATTTATTGTGCATAAGGGTGTTTTTAGTCAAGTCCTTCAATGTGCAAAAGACAGCTACTAAATTCATTGGGTCAATCGAAAGTTATATTATAACAAGTTATAAAAACTGTCGAAAACGTAACTATGTACCACCTTAACCCTTTGATGCGCACTGTGAACCTCAAGTACCCCACCGGGTGGATGCCCAATCTGGGGCTGTAAAGCTTGGCTAGCTGACTCTAGTCAACTGATCTTCGAATTGTTTTTTCAGAAATTGCAGATCTTTGCATTTGGTGGCCCAATTTTAGTCCTGCTGCCACACAACAAAAGCTATGCTTGATTAAGCAGTGTGAAAATTTGACTTTTTTTTATCGCAAAAGTTGTATTTTCTTTATAGCCTCATTATGATGTTTCAACGCAGCTCCGGCAGTCGACTTTTTGTGCATCGGATACAGCGGATATTGTAGTTTATTTTTAGCAGTCAACTATGATAGACGCACGGTTGCTGTGTTAATACTCTAGGGTGAGGTACATATTATGCCTGAGCGATGGCGCAAAATTTGCACAAACTTTCAACTTTGAGCGCCAATAACGCAAAAACGCTGCGTCCTAGACCCTTGATTGACTCAATATATTTTGTTCACCATTAAATGCTCTATCGAATGGTGGTTTCGCCAGTTCTCTATGACGCACGTAGTTTGAGCAATGGCCAAAAAACTGGAAGGTGTCAAAGTTTGGCTGCCTAGAGGCAGACCCTCTGGTCGTCAAAGGGTTAAGGTCGTACTAACGAATGTGCAGTTTTTTTAAACTTTTGAAAAAATTTAGTTGACTCAAACGACATTTTCTCGAGTATAAAGTCAGCAATGAATTAATTCGTATTCTTATAATGACGAATGAAGTTAGCGGGATCATGTGAAAAATTTTTAGGAGCAAGCCAAGCCAACAAGCCAAACTACACAACAGGAGAATAGAAATTTAACAGTTCTGGCCACTTTTCTGAGCGCATGCAAAACGCATAAACACAAAATGCATGAATAAACATGAATAAACTTTTGCAAATTTTCTAGACCCAAAATGCAAATTTTTTAAATTGCTTTTATTTTTGGTTAGATATAAAACCTGAAAGTTGCGTGTGAATAGACACTTTTGACTTTGAAAGCTTATATTTCGTTTAATAGTTGACAAATCATGAAATCGTGCATTTTGGGTCTAGATAATTTTTTTTAAATATTTGTTCCATTTTTTGCATGTTTTTATTGTTTAAACTCTTCAAAAAGTGGCCATATTTGAAAGTGCTCAAAAAAGCCAAATTGGTCCACTTTTAACACGTGCCATACAAATCATATTTATTGTTGTGCAATGAAACTTTGCATAAATATAGAGGAAAAGTAGCGCTTTCGAACGGTATAAAGAATGTGCTCTTATGTTAATTATTCATTGAATACCAGCCTGTTGAAAAACACTGCACATTCGTTAGTACCCCCTTAAACAGCACAACTCTGTACCTACTAAAATTTGCCGTTTGTCGCATATATATATGGACATACTCGAATCATTTAAGGGGGCGCTCCGGGAATCAAGGATTTGGGCCGTATTTTTTAAAAACAGCCAAAATGACCTATCATTCTTGAAGGAAAGTTGCCCAAAATACCATTTCTGATGTTTTGACGTGCATATCTCCATAGCAAAAAATTTGAAAAAAATTGGACAATTTACTGATTTTATTCGACTTTTACACAAATTCAGCAAGTAAGCCAGTGCATCAACGCTTTTTGAGGTTTTGCAAACAGACGATACGTAAATTTTATTAGTCGTAATGAAAAAATAAAACAATTTTATTGCGTTTTGTGCAAAAAAATTGCACAAGAAACCATTTGCAGAAGCAGTAGACTCAAATATAACGCTGTGTGAATACAAAACCAATTTTTTGGCATTCGATTATGAAATGCTGGTAAGACATTTTTCTACAAAATTTTGCACAATTATAGCCTTAGGCTCTGCGCAGTTGAACAATTTTTTAGTTTTTTAAAATAAAGCTTAGAAATTTTTTTATATGAATTTTATTGCTCAGAGTTCGACTTTGAAAATACATAATGACACTTTTTATCCAAACCTGACATAAATGTTAAAAACCAAAATAATGTTCAACTAGAGAAGCACATAAGCTACATTTTGGTATATAAAGTGTGACTATACGCAAAGTATAAGCAGAGTTATCGTTTGCCGAAAATTCACTCACGTTTGGTGCTCTGGGAGTCACGTGACATGATCACGTCATTTGAATTTTTGCTTCCAGTGTTGTTTTGTGCCATACTACATATATGTATAGTAAAGTTTGACATTTGCCAACATTTTTGCCAATTTTCGATGTAACCCCCGATTCCCGGAGCGCCCCCTTAAACTGGGGTTAGTTTAAAACCACTTGTTTACATAAATAACCCAAGGTGGTTAAATTTTGTAAAAGTCGATGAGTTCAAAGCGATTTTAATCAATACCTTTATTTTCACTTTTTGTCAATATGTAGCTCCTGATTCCCGGAGCGCCCTTTTAGGCCAAACGCTGTTATAAACCATTTTATATGCTATCGACCTATCGGTTTGTATCGACGCAACTAAGTAGGTATATGTCACGTGATACTTCATCATGTTAATATTGCTATAAATAAATACCTTAAAAATAACTACGATTCGCTAATAAAAACTCGTCGTTACATCGAATATAACGTTAAACATTCCACAACCATAAAGTTTTATTAATAATTTTACACAATATGTGGAATAATATTACCATATTACCACTAATAAAACAGATACCCGACAGGTTGAGTTTAGCAAGGAAAGGGGCAATTTAGGAAATGCAAACTATCTTGCAAATAGCGCACTTGAAAAATTTACTGCGTGTGAAAAGCCTAAGTCTACTTTAATCCTCGGTTTTTCATTCATAAGTTCTGCAAACTTCTCTTAAGCTTCTCCAGTTACAAGACGAAAAATCTTCAGCCTATCAGAAGAGGCCTAGCGCGCAGCCAATCAGAATAGACCTTAAACAATGAATGATTACTTTTCTTCTTTGATCCCCGTTTAAGTTTCGTTGATGTGTTGTCTTTAAAAAGTTTCAGTTTTACACGAAAACCAGTTTCTGCCCAAAATCTTACTATACCATTAGTTTATATCAGTTCAGCAAAATCTGTTAGTTCATTCACTGTTTTAAACAACACTTTTTTTACATCTAGTTATTATTTTAACATTTTTAACGTTTCTTACTGCTTAAATATGATACTATTATACTGTATTTTAGATGAAGAGAAAAGCTCGTTAACTACCTAGTACATTATTGGCCCGGTGTAATAACGAATTGTGCACCGCAGCTGACAGTAAGAGTTGTAAACGGTTTGCAACTCGACCGTAATTAACGAAACGGCTGCAGTGTATTACGACATAACTTTACTATATTGTTTAACTATTTGAAGGGCAGAATATTAACTAATTGATTGATTAATTAATTAATTAACTGCTTAATCATGACAGAAACGGAAAACGATGATGTTTTCGATGGGGATCAAATCGTGCCTGATTGCGCTGTGCCGGCTGAGGTTTGTTTGTAATTAGTTTTGGATCCATTCACGTAGACTTTAAGGCTCGATTCATATGTAGAGCCGTAGTCCGTTCAGCCGGCAAAACGAAAATAATCACGCCACCAATAGTGTTTAAGATCAGGGGCCGTATTCTCAAAATTACCTGCACGTAAAGTTAGGCTAACTTTACCCCCAGGTAAGGTGAACGTAAAGTTAATTCTGTGGGTAAAGGTAAAGTTAAAATAGAAAACAAGGTCAACGCGACGGTTGAGGTTAACAATTTGCGTAATACATTAACTTTAGCTGCGAAACAAGATGAAGCACTTTGCAGTAGCATTTTTCAGTAGCAAGCAATATTAAAGGTAACGTTAGCTATCACGTTGGCTTTGGTCATTGTTTGAGAATACGACATTACCTTCACATTATCTGTGGGTAAAGATAGCCTAAATATACCTGCAGGTAATTTTGAGAATACGGTCAATACGGCCCCTGATTCAGCCGTGACTATTTAGTAATTTCGCCGGCTGAACAGACATACGGCTGTAAGTATGAATGGACGGTGAGCTGTCTGCTTACCGACTGTGCAAAATAATGACATAATTGAGTACTATCGATTAACGTTTAGCAATACACCTGATATTAATTGGACCACAATATATAGGGATCCCATCCCAACAGGGATTCCTTTCCATAATAGAGATTATTAGATATATATTAAATTATGTATGTATTTATTCTCAGACATTGCATAATGCTACCATCAACTACGCAAAATTTAGTATCAGTAACTGTTTTTACTATTATTTTACTACCTGTTCAAATTTGTTGGAGCATTAGTAAACAAAAATTAAAGAAAACCATCATATTGTGTTGCATTTGCATCTATACCTGTATCTGATCTACATCTGACAAGTACGGACTTTTGGACTCACAAGTACGTAATTTTGGATACCTGTTCCATCTGAAACAGTTAACTCCTACTGTCAAGTCGAGATCGGCAAAGTTCAAAAGACTTAGCACTGAAGTGTCAATTCCACTGGACTTGAAACAATCAAACTCTCAGCCCTGTTGAATAGCTAAGCTCTGTCTAAATAGATTACAGTTCAAGCATTTCAGTAAAGTAGGATCCAGTAACACCATAGACTTCCGATACAGTATTTCCTACAGTCCTTAAGCTGAGTCATAAAGCTACCGCCACTCAATTGGCTATTTGCTTTCCCATTCATAATTACTATTAGTGTTACTATAGCTAGCTAGCTATCATTCATTCATGAAATTCACACTATTGCCGCCTCCCACCGAGAAAATCCTCGACAAACACGCAGCGGGTCAGTTCGGGTCAAGCTAGTGCAAACAGCTTTAAGCTTAAATCTCTTCTTCCTTTGAAAACATGGGCATCTTGTCGAACAGCTGGTTGGACTAATTGCAAAACAAGCGTACTAACCAATGCAACAGAGGATGGCAAATGGCGTAATATGTAATATTAGGTATTTATTTAAAGAATTAATGTTTCTGTGCCACCGGTTTTACTCCGACCGGCCCAAAAACACGGATAAGCGTTACGTCGACCGGAGATGTACATATCTATTATCAAGAGTACAAATTGAGGTCAGGTCAAAAATTGCTGAACCCTTAACCGAGCCATACGCGTGATTTAGCAATGAAAAGAACAAATTTCTGCTATCAAGAGTACAGCAAGTAGTCGCAAAAATCATTTTTGTCTCAGAGTTCAGCAAATTTGGGTTAGACTTTACTCAAAATGTCTGGGGTTACAAGATTATGCAGTGTGTATATACATACAGTATATATATATACTCTGAAAATGTTAAAAAATAAATTTTCGTACAGGAGCGAAAACAGGCACCAACCAAGAGCAAACCGAACTGGTTGACCCCAGAGCCTGACCAAAAAAACTGCAACCACAGAAGTTACTCACACACAGACTTGTTTGATATATATTTTAAAGTATTGGTTAATTATTCAGTTGTTTGCAAAAAAAGTAACAAGCCCAATCTGCGGCACAATCTTCAGGAAGTATAAAGCATACACTTTCAAGTACATTGGCCAGAGGCCATCGTAAACCTGTCAGTTACCTGATTCAGTTTTTATAATAAGCGTATGATTTTGCAGCCACCAAAACTGCAAAAAATATCAGTCAAAGCGTTTTAAATAGTGAAGTTTAATCACTGTAGACTACAAACATCTAAACATCTGTGCAGCCCTTTTTATGAAAGATTTTAATTTCAACGGTCTGTTTTTTTCGTCACTTTTGAAGCAGGCAATACTGCCAACACCGGCAAACACTCGAATAGAAGTATATATAAGTTTTACTTGTTGTAAAAGCATAAATTTTCAGGAATCTCAGTGGTTGAGTGGTCAGTGTGTTAGGTTTGTAACTGTGAGGTCACTGCTTCGATTCCTAGTGCATCATTCTTTTTTTTGGCTTTTGAATTTTCGCCTACCGCTGAACATCTAATGTAAGAAGACAAGTGAAAATACAAGGCATTGGTAGTGATAGATGCAAATGTACGGTAGAAGACGTGTAAAACACACCACGCACATAAACACTTTAACGTAGCAGTGTGTTAATATTCCAAAATCAAAATTATATCATACCTGTCTTGAAATAACAGTGATTTAATAAAGGAATTTCGTGGTGCGCGCTGGCTGCTTCGCACCGTGCGCTTTGTGTAGTTTGTGGAGCGGTGTGGGGGGGGGTCCTTTTTTTTTTGGTGTTTTTTTTTAAATGGTGTTTTGTTAGTTCTTTTTTATTTTTTGTTGCGTGCTCCCCGCAGTATTTTGCCGCGGCGCGTGGGGCCCGCGTGGTAAAAACCTGGGCCGCGGCGGCCCGCTTTTGCTCCTTGGGGCTCTCGTGTAAGTGCGTGTTAATTTCTGAGTGCACTCTACATCGTGCTATAACCTACACTTAAAGACCTGTTGGGCTGTGGCCCAACAGGAAAAATCTGTCTTACATTATATATGTTGCTAGCTAGTACATAATGCTTCGGGTTTGCTCCCACTTTGTCGATAATCAAGAGTAGGCTACATAAGAGGGAAGATTATGATACTTTTCCCCATTCTAGCTTATCGGCCGGATCGATGTCGAGACAGAAATAGCGCTTTAACTTTTTGAGATTAAGGGGTTTTCCCCAGAGTTGGACACGGGGCGGGGTGCCCCGCGGGGCGGGGCGGGGCGGGGCGGGGCGGGGCAGAGGTCTTGCCCCGCGAGGATTTACGATTTTTTACTGACCGACTTATTTTTTGAATTTGTCGTGTTTTTTGTGCTACTCAAGCAGCAAAACATTCAAGCTATATTTTGACCGTTTTCTAAGGTACATATATGTCAGTTTAAATGGCAAAATTGCGAATACGTTTATGCTTGACATTCGTTATTAAAGGCTTGAATATTTAATGGTGAGGTCTAAGAAGTTGTCATATAGGCTAGGTACCTCAATGCGAAAGCGTTGTTTCTTATACATTTACTGGCGAGGGCGTCAGGGGGGTGTCATTCTAGTGGTGGGCAAACATGCTGCCTAGGAGCAAAAATGCTATTTTCCTGCAAGGGTCGCCCTTTGGTTTTTATCGCCCGGCCTAAAAAATTTCTGATACGTCTCCAATTGACCAAATTTGGCCTTAAATAAAAAAATTCCCCCAATTTCTTCTTGGGGCTGCCGCCTACCCCTGCGACTCTGTGGATTTCTATTCTTTGTTAATATTTTTCGTCAAAGCCTATGCATGTATACACGAGTACATTATGCTACATTTACTTGTGTAACACACTGTCTGATGTGACGTTACCATCTTTTGTTTCAATTTTTCTGTCGGAAAAATTTTCTGATACGTCTCCAGTTGACCAAATTCGGTCTAAAAATTGGAAAAAAGCGCCATTTTTTTCTGGGGGCTACCGCCCTCAGACCCCAGCAACTTTGGGGTTTAGTATCTTGCGTTTACAATGCGTGTGTAAGTACTAAAATCGTTAAAAACTTCACTTTAACTTCAAAAATGCTATCACTGAGTGAGCAAAAGAAGTGGACAAGGTGCGACCTCCCCCCCTTTTCAAAATCCTGGCTACGCCCCTGACGTAATACAAATGTGGAAATTGGTTTATGCAGAAATGGACACTCATACCTTTATCACTTTTTTAGGTTACGTCATGAAAAAAACATGGGTAGAATGTAGACATGGGGAAAGTTTGGCTTCTGGAAGTTGCCGCTATCGACCAACCGAATTAATGGGTTTTTGTTAGTGAATTGAACGAAATCACATTTTGAGATGTGAACCACATCTTCACAAAGTGCAACAAATTTTTGCTTCTGGGGGCCGCGCCCCTCGACATCCGCAAGCTGCAACATGTATACCTATATGCTGACTGCTGAGGAAAGAAGTTCCGAGGTTCGACCCCCTTTTGAAAATTCTAGTACTACCCCAGGCTACCTAGTTTTGAGAGTAATAATGTGCACCTCTTATCATACTAGATCGATTTGAATGAGTGAAATATTGACTGAACGACTTAGCAAAAAAATTAAAATCTGCGGGGGGCCCCGCCCCGCGGGGCGGGGCGGGGCGGGGCGGGGCAAGATCCCCGCGGGGCGGGGCGGGGCGGGGCAGCGAAAATCCGCCCGCGTCCAACTCTGGTTTCCCCCCACATCAGAACATAGCCTATCTTGATTTCACGGGGGTCTATCTCTATTCTCTTGTTTCAGCACACTGTCAGCTAGAAATTAGTGGGTGTCTTGATTTCACATGGTTTACCCCGGGGAAAAGCTTTTTTGACAGACAAGTTTGCATTTTTGACGATATTTTAATATTTGGAGTTTGGCAATGAACTATGTACATAACTACACTGAATAAATTAAATTAAAAAAATTTCGACCAGAACTAACCCAAACATCTCGTGAGTCAGAAAATATAAAAAAATATAAGTATGAAAAAAATAAAAAGTAAAAAAAGACGCGTTGTTAGTTAATAACCGATCAGTCTTCGATCGAGTTCAGTGTCCGTGCTAAATTTTAGTTCCTATCCTTTTTCTGTTTCAGAACGAAAAGATGAAGACTGAACTGAGTCGATATCTGATGCGCTGGCCGGCATATCATTCGAAAGGGCCTCGACGAGAAAGCGCGTCCAAAATCGAGGATTATTTCCAAAATTCAGTCGCCAGCAACGTTTGTCGGACGAACTCTTTTCCGAATCCGTCAATCCCAGAAAGTCTTCCCCGTGCTGCCATCCCGCAAGAATCACGACAGCAGCCGTATTACCTTCCCTACTCCCCTTCGGACCGTAACTGGGTTTCCTCTTGCAATCTTGCCTCGCCAAATCATATTTCTAATCTAATCGATCCATCGATCAAAGATTACTCCTTGCCAGACTTATCTCAGGTTAAACTGGAAAGCCCCGACGAGCCCTTGCCAGCCGCAAAACCAGGAATGCCCCCTAAAAATATGAATATGTTGGCTAAAAATATGACTATGACCCTTAAAAATAATATGGGAATGAGTCCTAGAAATATGCGTTTAGAACTGGTGCCCAGAAATTTGAATATTCCCGAGTGCAAGTCAGCTCCGTGTGAATCGCAAACGACCCATAATTCGATCCCCCTCATGTCCCACTATTCACAGGAACTTCTAATCTCAAACCAGGGCTATATGTCCGATAGCAGTCTACCGACGTCCCCTAGACAAAATAGTCGAGGGGGTAATCATAGCGAAGTCAGCACTCCCGAGTGTGTTTCGGCCCCCCCTTGTGACCTGAACTTTAGCGAGACAGATTCTAATGGCTTGCACGTTTTCTTGCCACCCGTGATACAGAATAAAATATTCTATCCCCCCTCTGCTGTTAATCCGAAACGACTGCACTCAAATCGCAGCTCGAGAAGGAATAATCCAGAACTTGAAAAACGGAGGGTTCATTACTGCGATTTTCCAGGTTTGTACGTTTTTAGAAGTAACGCATATGTATCGTATTACTACATATGTATGTTTTCAGCGCATATATTTATCGTCATTTAGGGTAAATCGTTCCCCTTGTTTCAGACTTTCAGCACACCACAAACCCAAAGCTCTACATTTAGATGACGTTAATTTGAAACTAAAGCAAGGTACGGTAGCATTCAGCAAAACCCCTATGGCTTTCGCAGTTTGTTGTGTGCTGAAACGAGGAGAGTACCCTGAAATTCGGTATTAACAGGGTTTTACGGTCGGAGCATCTTTTTGGCCAATTAGACTAACCAAGATAGGCAAGAATGCTACAGGTACTCATCCCCATTGCTAAACTAGGCTAAATTGTAAACAGATATATACGTATATAACTTTGCATTGTGAATTATTAATCCCTACTTACTTAACCCGTTTGTAACATCAAAACTTAAAAGTTCATTAAAACAATTCAATACGTAAATCCTACAGTAAGCCGTAGCCTTCATTCTACCGTAAGCCATCATTAATTCTAATTTCTCTGCATGTTTCAGGCTGCACTAAAGTTTACACCAAAAGTTCCCACTTGAAGGCGCATCAAAGAATCCACACGGGTGAGTTACAAACTTGTTTATGACATATTGGTGCTGAGAAGTACAAGCAATAAACAAGGGGGTATTAGATAACCGATAAGCCAGACCCGCCTAATTTTCCCTTGACCTTCCGCAAACCACCAGCCAACACTAGGCCAGGAATTTAGGCGCACAAAATTTATTGGGTCTTGTCTTGAGCCACTGACTGACGGCCTGACACCAGAAAAGTCGATTAAATTCACTAGCTAATGTAGCCGACATTAAAATTATGTGGGTTTTGAGACTTGAGAAGTAAGCATTAAGGATTAAGAACGCTTAAAGGTTTAGCCAATCAGAATTATGTACATTTGTCTCTAACATTGCAGTTTGACTTGCTGAACGCTCATTTTTAGGTATTTTTTAATGGTTCTAACGTTGATTCTAATTTGTAACTTCTTATTTTTAAAGCAGCTTAAAAAAGCTAAAAGCTAAACCTATGTAGGTCGAATATTAGTTTCCACGGAAAATATTTAAGAAAGATGTGAATAGAATTCTAAAAACCTGCCCCCTTTCTGTAGTAAGGGCAGTTGTACAAACACCACAATTTATTAATTAAATTTGTCATTCTGAAGAATCCCATTAATCTTAGGGACAAATTACTGGATGCTAAAAGAGCACTGATTGCATCAGATTTGCAGAAAAACTTGAAATTTGAGAAAAAAAGGAGGAAAAAGGCTTGGAGTTTCTAATTTATGGAATATTGCAACACTCAAAAAATAGTTTCATTAAAAGCAAGACTTTTAAAGATGGGATATTATTAGTTAAAACACACAAAAAATTTAGTCAGTAGGTACCTATGTAGATAAGCGAACAATATCTGCAAGGAGATGGGTACGTACATCATTTGGTTTGGAAAGCCTGTGTCACCCAAGGGCGCATTTTAGGTATGGCGCATTAGATGGCGCATTCCATGTCGCATTTCACGGCGCATTTTCTATGGTGCGTTGTTATCGCGTGCATATATTAGACTAAGTGCGAACTGTTGACCACATAATTGTCTGCAGTATTTTCACTGTGACAAAATTTAGCTATTATGGATACTTTTTCTCGCAGAAGCAGACAGCTTAGATGAATCTTTTGAGACAGATTTCGGCCTCTCAAACATTGCTTACGTTCCCATCTGCACTGCGACCTCAAAAAACTTCTAATTATTTTGTGTTGTAAATACATACTTATTGTACATCATACATACATTGTGCATGCATATATACTTATACATTATACATCTTAGGACAGTAAACATTACACTTAGCCGAAGTTGATTTTACAACACTCAAATACATAACTTCATTGAAAAACCTCTGAAACTCCATAGTTTATTATAATTTGAAAACTAAAAACTTGATACTTTATTGCATGCCTGACAGCGCTTTTGTTTCCGGTAGTAAAGTGCACTAAACTGCTACAGTATCACTGTTACTGTAGGCCCTTCATGACGCCATGAAACATTCATTCACAAGCAATTGCAACAATTTTATCAATGATTTTATCACAGTGCGTAAATTCCGTAGTAATTGGAATATTGTTATTTCGTAGTGAAAAGTTTCTTATTCGAGCCGTCAGAGCTGATTAGGATTTATGGTTATCAAGCAGCCATGGCCCGATGGTGTCAGTGCACCAGAAAAGTTGAGGTTTTAAGCTGGAAGTGTGCTAAAACGAGGAGGTTACCCTCTCCTCTTGAAATTAACACGTTAAAGCGCTCATTATCACGTTAAAGCGCTCATTCGGTTGGAGCATCGTTCGGCCGATTAGCTAGAATAGATTATGTACATACTCCTGATAATATAACCTAACATTACATATATATGTAAATATGTACCGTCCTATACATGTTTATGCAATTGAAACTTCCGGGAAAATTAAATTAGGCATTGTATTTTTAGTAACACCTTGGATGTGCTATTCGACAAAATGGTATGCCAAAATGTCTAGACTGCTAATTAAGTTCCTGATTAATTACATAAAGTAACTGCTACTATGAATTCAAGTTTATATTGTAACAACTGCATAATAAAAAATTCTTATAGTTGCTACTTTAACTGGTTTAAAACTTTTATATTGGTTCATAGATTTGATAAGGTTTTTAAAAGACCATCGCAGAGGTAAAACCGGAATAACTGGTTTAAAAATTACAAAATAGACCAGAAACCATTTAGACAACGATATCAGGTTACTGTTTAAATTTTATATAATAATCTGACGGAAACTTAATCAAAATTTACTGTTTTTGTGACAAAACAAAAAAACAACCCTACCCGATTACGCAGATCATTAAAATAGTTTCAAACTACATAAGTATATTACACAGGTCCTGTACGTAAATTGCCCCACTTATATACACAATTATTCAGGGGTTACAAAGCTGCGAATCTGCTTACTTTGGTGGCTAAATATTTTCTGTGAATCGATAAGCACCGTCGTACGTAATCTATTTGCAACTTTTTACGCGGCCCCGAGGGGGCCGCGTATATACTATATTCAGATTCTGGAAGTCCTATGTATGTATTTTTGGGTAGGTCAAATCTCCTCCGTTAAATTACACTAGAAAGGCAGGTAGGTCAAATCTTGCTGACGGAAAGATGTAAGATAAAAAAGACAGTAACTACAACTGCTCAGAATGCAAAAGTTGCGAGCCGGTGAGGTGTCAAACCCTCAAACTTCTGACTGGAGATCTGATGCTCTTCTTCAGCTTCTTCTGATATCTGATCTGATATCTCCTTCAGCTGTATTTGCTTCTTATGAATTTAGATGCAACACAGTTTGACTACAGTTAATAATGCATGGACGGTACACTGAGATCTTGGTGGTCTGAAAGCGTTTATTGCAATTTTTCAGTAACTGTCATATGGCTCGTTGGTCTAGTGGTATGATTCTCGCTTCGGGTGCGAGAGGTCTCGAGTTCCACTCCCAGACGAGCACACGTTTTATTTTTTGTGTATCAAACATTTGCGAGAACTAAATATTTTTTCTAGAAACTTCCAAGTCTTTTTTGAACATTCCAAGCCTCCTTAATAATTTTTCAAACAGTTCAGAATGATTACCAGTATTCCTTTTTATTTGAAAGTATTGCAGCAGTAGCATCATAATAGCCCGTTTCCCGGTTGTTCCAAAACTGAATTTGTATTGCAAAATTTTCAGATTTACTGATTCATTTGTAAGTAGCAAATTTACACTTTACACTAGTTAGTGGTTTTTAAATTCAAGTTGTCATATGTTATATACATATTTCAAGGCTTATATCTAATGTCGCAAACGAGTTTGAGGTGTTTTAACTTAAATCAAGCTACATATCGTGTGAGTACCGAGTTATTAGACTATTAGTTATTAGAAATTATTAGACAATTAAATTCAAGGCCAACTTTTAATACTCCGTATACACGCGTGTATACATTGCTTGCTTGCTGAAGTCGTGGAAAAAGAAATAAATTGACTTACTAACAACGCAACTCAGTAACCACTGTTATAATTTTTTTCAAAATTTAAGGACGACTTTTGCTTGAATCTTTTATCAGTTGTTGACTTTAAAAAGCGTGTGTAGTTTACCAGCAACGCTTTGGAGCAGCTCAGCAGTAAACGTGTGTAGAAATTAGGATGGAAAATTACTTATCCACAATTGATGGCCGCGTTTAATATTTCCTCACAAATATTGACACTCAGGACTCACATTTTAACCACTTCTCACTCAGCAGAAGGGCTTGTTGTCGCACATTCTCACACCAACTTCTTATTGTCCGCTTCACACTCCTGTTTCAGGTTTAAGGTTTAAAGGTTTGAAGGTAAAAGGTGAATGTCAGGGTACCCTAGAGATCAAGACAAAATTTTGTTCAGCTGCTGTGAGGAATGTGCACAATGGTTTTGTCAAATTTTTCGCACAAAGTCGTGCCTTCAACATTGTTCATGCTAAGGATCGAAATGACAAGGACAAGGACAAGTATCAGTTTAGTGTTCGTACACCATGACCATTTCCTACGTGCTTTCCATAAACTAAACACAAGCACAGCACCGTAAGCTATTACATATATATATACCAGAGTAAACAGAATAGCTATTGTATTCCAATTATGCACTTTTGTACACCTATTAAGGTCAAGATCTTTCTTAAACTTAAACCTAAATCTTCACAGCCTCCAATTATTACATACATACGTACATAACGTCAGTAGGTATATTACATATTATATTACAGAAGTCTCTCTCTGTATGTATGTGCTTATCGATAAATATCGCATGCAACTCTAAAATAACTGTTACAAAACATGGCATATGTTTTTAAAGTTTTTAAAGTTTGTAATCTGCTAAAATTGCTCAGTTGGGGTTGAATCTCGTGAACGACGAATAAACAAAAATAAAGACCTTGAAAAACCACTTTGTCAGTACAATTTTTTCATAAGTCGGCAAGTGAATACAGTAATTTATTTGTTAAAAAATTGAATCAAAACGGGTTTTTAGCAACACGTGAATTTTATTTGATTCTACTAGATGTAATACAAATTCTAATACAAAACTACACCAATGGTAAATTTGCAACCATTCTATGAAGGGGTTTCGTTGTAAGATTTATGTTACATAACAGTTTTACGCAAAACAACAATAACAGGAAACGGTGACTCAATTTGGAATCGCACCTAAATATTTCGAACAAAATGTCATCAATATAGAACGTCACCTAAACTTGTATGTGAATGTGCAGAGAAATAGTTTGGTGGCGGGCTATTTTACAAATTTTGCTGTAGAAAACTCTGCATAGAAGTGTTTTTCAATAATAATTATTTTTTGGAATTAATTTAATAATTAATAATAATTAAGTAATAGATCCATAAATTGAAAATAGTGGAAAAATATAGGTATATACATTCAAAGATCCAGGATCTAACATTTTTATCGTCAGAGGAGGAAGTTTGAGCAGTAAACAAGATTTTGTGTCTGTTTCAGGAGAAAAGCCATACCAGTGCCAATGGCCGAATTGTCAGTGGCGTTTCGCGCGATCCGATGAACTCACTAGACACTACAGAAAACACACGGGAGCTAAGCCATTCAGATGCATGGTACAAATGTACATAGGATAATTTTTATATCTGAAATTTGATCAATACTTTATCTGAATTAACATAAAAATGTAGGTATATATATATATATATATATATATATATATATATATATATATATATATATACAATTTTTATCTAAAAATTGACCGCAAATGGTGATTAAAAACGTTGACTGTTTGTTTAAAATGTCAAGAATACCTATGATTGGTTTGCTGCTGTTTCAATACCTGTGTAAGCTTGATTGTATCCATCAAGAGTACATAAGAGAAGAGCATATGTGTAAACTGTAAACTCTTCTTTCCATTAGTACCTAGGTAGTAGCAAAAGTTCATAATAGTGTCTCACTTTATTTAGAAGAAGATTCTTTCTGCCTGGTCTCCTTTCTGCCTGTGTTATAGCGCAGGCAGATGCGCTCGTCATTTCCAGGCCACATGTTGCCTGTGTTGTAGCATAGGCCAATCCGCTCGTCGTTTCCAGGCTTATATGTTTCACGTTTTGTGTTGGCATGCGCGTGTTCGCGGTTTGTGTGTTTCCGGTTCTTCCCCGGGTTTTTTCGCCGGCGGAGAATAGAGTGTCGTTTTTCTTTTTTTTTTTGTAGGGGGAAATTTTTTGTGTTTTTTGTAGTAATTACTTTTTGTTCTTTCTTTCTTTTGTAGGTACTTACCTACATACCTAAAATAATTAGCATTTAGTATCGTAAGATACTAACTATATAATATATTGGCTACAAAACTGAACCATTTCGTATCAGAACAACCTCACTATGAAATTCCGCTGCAATTAATTCTCAACTTTATGTACGTAGGCTGGTGCAAGAAACTACAGTACATAATCGATGCACTATGTAATATGTATGTGTACTCTGTCTAAAGCCCATTCCATATGAGGGCACATCAAATGCTGTATCCTATGCGACATGCGGTGTACCCTGAAATTTTTACTTACAAATATTTTTAGGGTGTACTTGGCAGCGCACATTTTTGAATCTCGAGCAATTTTTATGGCGCATTGTATGGGATGTCACACGCGATGTCTCAAGCCTGGTTCATACTCGCCCCTAAGCGTTGTCCCTGTCCCTAAGCTTTGTCCTTGTCCCGGTCACTAGGTGTCCTTGTCCCTGTGTCCTTATGCACTGTTCCTTTCCTTAAGAAATGTTCCTAAGGTCTATAGGGAATGTCTTTATCCCTGTCCTTAGGGGTGATTGATTCATACTCCTTGATGATTCACATGAACTAAAGCTCAAATATTATTGGCTCAATTGCGTTTCGTTAAAAGGGCCTCAAAATGTTTTTCAAACAAAATGCTGATAGAAAAAAAAGAATTTTCAACTGCTTCAAAATACGGGATTCGATCCGGGATTGAGAAGCAAAAATCATACCGCTGGACTGACAAGACTTGAAGTTTTCAAGCTAAAAGAGTTCTATATACCTTTTGAAATTTTAAAAGTGTTACAAGTGTTGGAAAAGAAATTGTTTTCTGGAAAAGAAAAAATTTCTGAAAACCACAAAAAGTATGTTACAATTAATATTAGCAAGACATAAACTAGCACCATTTTTTCTTTAGGAAGCCGTGGGATTGGCTATTCTTGGAGTCACGTGCACAGGCTCCTCATTTTTGATTGGCTGAATTACTTAGGGACAAGGAAAAAGTAGAACATTGTTCAACATTGCTTAGGGACACAGGGACAGCCCTTATGGCTGCTTAAGGACATTCCCTAAGCTGCCTAGGGACAAGCAAGAATCAATCGCAATTTAGGGACAGGGAAAGGACACTTTGGAAGTAGGAATCAATCTATTATAAGGACAGGGACAAACCTTAAGGACAGGAACAGTCCTTAAGGAAGAGTATGAACCGGGCTATAGGATGTCACATTGGATGTACAATTACAATCACAATGCAAGAATTTGTGCTCTCGTGCTCTCGTGCTTTAAGCTTCAAGACAATTTCATATTAAATGTAGGTACATAATGTACGATATTACATACTATATATGTAGTTAAAATACCCATAGCAACTTGAATGAAAGGCAAATTGCCGTAATCTGCTAAATCTACTTTCAGACTTGCGATCGCAGTTTCGCCCGCTCTGACCACCTGGCCCTCCACATGAAACGGCACGAGCCCAAGAATCCCAAGCACATGCAATCCTTGTCTATCGATTTTCTGGATGCGGAAATAGCTGATCAATCTTTCATGTCGGATCCACCGTTTCTCCGCAGACACTCGTATACGCCCATCAGTGCCTTTAGCAACTAACTCAGCCAAATGACTTTGCCATAACTAATCTCAGTTCAGCCAATCCTATATATTTGTCTAATTCTAACATTAAGTTACAGTATTAATAATAAAATAGTTGTTTGCTGCTGATGATTAGTTTTGACTTTCGAAACTGTGTGCAACGGATGCTTACCTATGTAATTTTACACAGGATGTGCAACTAAATTTCAATACATGTTACTGCTTTCTGCTTGACATGTGACGAAGCCTAGGCTCTTGGAGGTCCCTTCCCTACTTTGCTTGTGAATCACTTCAAAATCATCTAGGTAGGTAACCTACAAACATTTTTGGTTGTCAGGATCCGGATCAGTACTTTTTAAAAATTACCGTTAGGCGTTAAGCTCCCATGTATCAGGTTTGGCGCGATCGCTCCAAACCTATAATAGGATAAAATCAGCTGAATGCGACTTTTTAGCGTAGAAATCGACAAATAACTCTAACTAACGTTCACGCTACAGTTTCTTACTTAATACGCAGGTAGTATTTGTAAAAACACATAACTATTGCAAAAATTAAGTTTATTGGTTGAGCATGAACACAATTATAACTCTTGAAAACTTTCAAAAACCTCCGCGTCTCTTTTATTTTTTTTCAGCGAAATTTTCTCAGCATCTAGCGAGCCATTTTTCGTAGTCTAGGGCTCCATCGACGTGATTTGTCATGCCATAACTTTTCTCCTATTTTCGTGTTGAACGGCTGTGAGTTCGGTGAGAAAACTGGAAAAAACCTCTTTTTAACTCATTTTGTGAAAATGGTCAAGTTGACCAACTTCTCAGTATAGTTGTTAGAAGCAATAAAACCTAATGTGTATATTATGTGCAACAACTTGCAAGTCAGATTTATTTGTTTAGTTGTGAAATCGCGTGTTATTTTTTATTTTTCAAATTTGATATTATGGTGAACATAATTTGAAATGCTAGGTTTGTTGCTTCATAAACTTTCAAGTTTAAATGTCTTCATATATAGATATATATACGTAGTGGCAGTCACATGACGTACAATTTACATGCATACGTTATTACTATCGTAATTTCTGATTTTTTCCTCATTTTTTGCGTTGAAAATCTATATTTTTAAATGCTAGTGAAACTATAACAGCCTCGAAATTTATAAATCCCTATAAGAATCTAGCCAGCACAGTCCTGGTAGTCGAATGGTTAAACTTTTTTATGTCCGCTCACCAAACATGTTTCGACTCGACACAAGTCAGTAACCTGATATATAGAGGAAAAGCGGCTATTCGGCTATTTTAGCAAATTGAATTTTTTAATTTTCATTTTTGTTTTCACAGTTTAACTTTTAATTTATATTTAAATTAAATTAAATTAAATTTAAATATTATATTATAATTTTTAAATTTAATATATATTTAAAAACTTATATTATAATTTTTAAAGTTACTTTTTTTGCACATTGATTGAATTTTACCAATATAGTCGATCACAGTCAGATAATTTGTTTTAGTTTCATAAATTTTGATATTTCCTAAATTTTTGTTAATTTTTTTACCGTAACGGCGGAAATTTCAAAGTAACTACATTAACAGAAGCAAGCCAGCAAGGTTGAATGGGAAACTAAACATAGTCAGTCGATTAAGGGTCTAGGACGCACCTTTTTGAGTTACATACCGAAGCGCTCAAAGTTGAAAATTTGTAAAAACCTCACCCTAGAGTATCAACACAGCAACGGTGCGCCTGCCATAGTTGAATGCTAGAAATAAACTACATTATCCGCTGTATCTGATGCACAAAAACCGGACTGCTGGAGTTGCATTCGAGTTTCATAATACGGCCTTAAAAATGCTACATTTGCGATGAAAAAAATTTAAATTTGCCATTGCTTAATTAAACATAGGCTTCGCTGTGTGGCAGTAGGACTAAAAATTGATGGCCCAATTGGAAGACCTACAATTTTCCCTAGAAAAAGTTAAAAGATCATGTCACTAGAATAAACTAGTCAAGTTGCATAGCCCCAGATGTGGTAGTTCATCATGTGGTATCTCCCATGATCCTCTGGGCATGAAAAGGTTACAAAACAATTGAATTACTAAATTTTCTAGTCCGTAAGCTCAAAAATGAGCAATTTGAAGCTAGTATTCCTAAAAAAATTCAACTAGACTGAAATCGGTTTCAGATTTGCAATTCATCATTCCCTGATTATGGCATACTCTTTGTAGAATGTAAAAAAGCAAGAGCACTCGGGGGGCTGCACCTTGAGCTGCGCCGGAGGGAAGGCTGAACTTTGAGCCGCGGGTGGAGGGGGGCTGCAACTTGAGCTGCGGCCGTGTGGGGGGGGGACCGCACCTTGACCTGCGGTTGGGGGGGGCTGCACCTTGAGCTACGCCGTAAGGAAGGTGCACTTTGAGCTGCGGCCGGGGGGGGCAGTTTACAGGGGTGGACGCGGGTCGTGGGTACCCGCGGGTTGGGTTGGGTTGGGTTGGGTTGGAAAATTTGAGCCGTGGGTCAACCCGCGGGTACCACTTCAAGTTGCGCGGGTCGTTAAATTTTTTTCCGACCCGCGAATTCTAAAAAAGTTGCCACGTCGGACTCTTATTTTACAGAGTTTTGAGTACTACGTAATAGTGCCGTAATGCGTTCAAAGTGGCAATGTGTCATCTGAACAATTTATACTGTACACTGTGCAAATTATACATGGCATCAGCTAATAAGAAATATCATCCGACCCCCGCCGAGTCGCGAGTCGCGACCCCCCTTCTGGTCGAACTTGAAGAAAGTGTCAACAAGGGTCTACACCATTGTTTTTTATCGCCCGGTCGAAAAAAATTTCTGATACGTCTTCAATTGACCAAATTTGGCCTAAAAATAAAAAAATTCTCGATTTTTTCTGGGAGCTGCCACCCCCAGAGTCCCAGACCCCTGCACGTAGTAGCTTATTGTTGTTACCTCTTGTTATCATCTTTCATCAAATCTTATGCATGTCTAGAAAAGCACACTATGCTGCATTTACTTGTTTAATATAACTGTCTGATGTGACGTTTCTATTTGTTGTTTGAATTTTCCTGTCAGAAAAAATTTCTGATTGTACGTCTCCAGTTGGCCAAATTCGGCCTAAAAATTAAAAAATTCCAATTTTTTCCTGGGGACTACCGCCCCCAAACCCCTGCAACCGCTGACTTAGTGATTTAGCAATGCATTTTGTTATATAAACATATCTGCAAAAAGGGTAAAAATTTTTGGCTCTGGCCTGTGGGCTGCCGCCCCCCGCATTCACGCAAAGCAACAGTGTGTTTATTTAATGTGAATGACACTTTATTATGTAAACCATACTTCGCAAAAAGTATAAAAATAATTGCATTCTGGGGGCTGACGACGCCAGCCCCAGACCCCGCAATAGTGAATTTAAAACAGTAAACAAAAAAGTGGGCAAGGTAAGACACACCCCTTTTCAAAATCTTGGCAACGTCCCTGATAATCAGATAAGTTACATATAAAATGGTGGGTCAAAGTGGGTCGCGAGTCTTCTTTTACGGCGCGGGTTGGGTCGCGGACTCGCGGGTTACCCACGAGTATCGAGCCGCGGGTTGCGTTGGATCGCGGGTTGAAAATCCGCGTCCACCCGAGCCGCAGCCGGGGGGGCTGCACCTTGAGCTGCAATTATCGCTGTTGAAGAAATCTTGATTTAAAATTTTAAATTTAAAATTTCGTAATCTTAAAAAACATTCAATAGGACTAAAAGGTTTAGATATTAAGCTTAAAATGCCTTTTCAAAACAACCAACAAAAAACAAAACGGACTTGACTTTTAGTGCTGCTTTTTAGTAGGACTAAACGGATTTATAACTATGCACGCTAATGACAAGCGTGCATGTTAAATCCGTAGGTATAGTCCAGTCAGTGGCGTACCCAGAAAAAAATTTCGGGGAGGAATGACTTTTTGATTTTTTGTAATGGTTTAAAATGCACTTTTTAGCAATTTTAACACTCATAATACGCCAAACAAACGCAATATTACTAAACCACAAGGTTGCAGGGGTCTGGGGGCAGCAGCCCTTAGAAAAAAATTGGGAAAATTTTTCAATTTTTAGGCCAAATTTAGTCAATTGGAGACGTATCAGAAAATTTTTCCGGCCGGATCATAAGAACCAAAGGACACAAGGTTGTAGGGGTCTGGGGGCGGCAGCCCCCAGTAAAAAATTGGCGATTTTTCCATTTTTTAGACCGAATTTGGTCAACTGGAGATGTATCAGAAATTTTTCCCGACAAAATTTAAAACAAAACATGGGAGCGTCATATCAGACATATTCGTCAAGTAAATGTAACATAATATACTCGTGGAAAGATGCACATTGCACATGCAGCATAATGTACTTGCGTATACATGCATAGGCAATAATAACAAGGAATAGTAACCTACAGAGTTGCAGGGGTCTGGGGACGGCAGCCCCCAGAAAAAAATAGGAAAATTTTTTATTTTTAGGCCAAATTTAGTCAATTGGAGATGTATCAGAATTTTTTTCCGGCCGGACCATAAAAACCAAAAGGGGGACCCTTATGTAAAAAATCACAGGGGAAAAATTTCGGGGGGGGGGGGGGGAATTCCCCCCATTCCCCCCCTGGGTACGCCCTTGAGTCCAGTCACAGTGACATTTGTGGAATGGGGTGAGACTAAGTTTAAGCCGTTGACTAATTTCAACATGTTTAGTCCGTTTAACCCGATTTGCCTACTCCTAAATCCTAAAATAAGTCCAGTCTGTTTAATCCGGTAAAGAAATAGGCCCTTGCTGAGTAAAATGTGTCTCCGTGTGGCTTTGTAGCCACCAATCTCTCCAAGCGAAAGCTGTATTCCGGAGTCACACATTTTTGGCTTCAGTTCAGAGTTGAGATCAGCCGTTTACTCAAGAAGCCAGTCTCACCGTGTTGACTGTTTTTTTACACCTTCCACGGATAATTCTTATCATAGCAAAAAATTGTACGGACTGTGCAATTTTACCTACTTTTAATTTCTGAAGCCGAAAAAGTATGAAAACTAGATGAGAAAATGCCCTGCGGGACGCTGGTAGCATAATAGGCCAAATTGCAATATCCATTTATATCATCCATTGTATTCTAAGAACCGAAACTGAAGCTGAAAAATGACCTGTTAAAAGTCTGCGAACTAGAGCATTTTGACTGAGCAAAAGGCCGACTGCTGCGCCCTATTATTGCGGGCAAATTCGGTTAGTTATATTAGGTCTCTCTTGCTCAACAGGAGCCATCAATCAATCGACAGAAGTAGGTATGGTCCTCCTGTCCTGTCTGAATTAATGTGTATTGCCTAGAGTACGTAACAGGGAAAACTATGACACTTCCTTATTCTAGCTAATCGGACGGAACGATGCTCCGGCCAAAATACTGTTTTACGCCTTGATTTCAGGGGGTGAGGAATTTAATTTTTTTGCCTTGATTTTTACCCCCTAATTGCATCCCCCCTCAAATCAGGGATGTGTCTTGATTGGAGAGGGGTACCCTCATTTCAGCATACCACCAGCACAAAATCGGTGGTGTCTTAATTTCAGGGGGTGGGTTCTCCCCCCTCGTTTCAGCACACCTCCAGCTCACCACAGGTGCCCCCTCCCCAGAAAACAAGACACTTCCCAGATTTGCGGGGGGGGGGGGTTCCCCTCGAATCAATTTGAGCTAAAGTGCGCAAACATGGCACTCGACGACAATTTCTCAAAATTTACGAATTTTGATAAATAAGGGCGCAGGGTCATCAAAATTTGGCCGAAAAGGCCGAAACTTTTAATACCATTATGTGTATGCCCAGACTAAGCCCAAGAGGACCAGTTATACAACCGTGGTGCCCGCAATAATAGGGCGCAGCAGTCGGCCTATTGCTCAGTCAAAATGCTCTAGTTCGCAAACTTTTAACAGGTCATTTTTCAGCTTCAGTTTCGGTTCTTAGAATACAATGGATGATATAAATGGATATTGCAAATTGGCCTATTATGCTACCAGCGTCCCGCAGGGTATTTTTCTCATCTATATATGTATTATGCCCAGAAGTATATTTAACAATGACAAAACGTTGCATTTAGCAATAATGTGCAATTCCTGTCTCCCTAAGGACGAGTATGATTCTGAATTAATGAACCGGGCTTCCGACTAAAGCCAGGTTCATACTTGTCCTTAAGAATATAGGGACAGGGACAAGGACAAATTCGGGACAGCTGCTGTGTAAAATTTACTTCATCGTTTCTGCTAATTTTTGGCATGACAACAAGAATTTACTTGAAATTACTACATGCCAAACAAGTAGCCCCCAAAAGGGGGCAAGGTTCCTTCCCCGGTGTCTACTTTTCAGTTTAAAACGGATCGAGTCTATTGCATAATGACTGTATGCTACTGCGTCCTACTCTACTACCTATGTAGCTTATTTAATTACATACACTGCGTATCATAACTCTACTACTTAGCTTAATTTAAACTACATACACTACGTATCCTATTCTACTACCTAGCGTAATCGTAACTAAATTATACGTACAAAAAAATTGATGCTGCAGGATGTTAAGCATCCCGCTGCATTTAGCCATACGGCTATAAAGTTACGCTTTGATCTGAGCTGGGCCCAATTTTTCGAAAAAAATGTTCTGCGTTTAAGTTCTTCGTTTAAAAGTTCTCCGTTTAAGTTCTCCGTTTAAATGTTCTCCGTTTAAAGCTTTCCGTTTAAATGTTCTCCGTGTATTTAAACGGAGAACTCGACTTCTCCGTTTATTTAAACGGCGAACCTATATGATTGCACGTACATATTTCAAAATGTTCTCCGTTTAAGTTCTCCGTTTAACATTTTTAGATTTTTCGAAGCCAACGATCTGAATTTAAACGGAGAACTTATCTATTTTCCATTGCAATTTTTCGAAGCTCTCCGTTTAAGTTCTCCGTTTAAATTGATATTTCAATGAAAAATGTTCTTAATTTAGAATGTTCTCCGATTAAAATGTTCTTTATTTCAATAGTTCTCCGTTTAAATGTTCTCCGTTTTTAAAAACGGAGAACTTTTAAACGGAGCTAGCGACCTCCGTTTATTTAAACGGAGAACTTGCTTGTTTAATTAATGGCTGTGCTAGATCTTTTTCAGTTTCTCTACGAATTACTATTTGCAACACTAAAATGCAATTCTGCGAGTTTGCTAATTGCAACACTAAAATAACTTTAACGTTGTAGGATAAAGGTGGTAGTCGCGTTTCGAAGTCTTTGTGATTTCTATGCAAACTTTGCGCTCACAGAATTCAAGTTACAAAGAAAGCCTCAGCACAAATTTTTGGCATAGCACTGTAAAGGTCAATATCCAGAGGCATTTTGTCTCACTTTTTTTTTAAGTTTCACCTGTGGACATTTTCAAAGGGCTTTAAAATACAAGAAAATATGTTAAATTTTCGGTGCGATTGTTTTCATGCTAATTACTTAGTAAGTTAAATAGTTATTTATTAAAAAAAACTGGGGGAGATGCCTGGGGTAAAAACATGTCAAAAACCGTACCAACTTTCAGCCTCAACAGCTAATCGTATGATTCAGAGCTGTGGCGCAAACTGTTTGTAAAAAATCCAAATATTATGGAAAGGATCTTTCTTTAGCCACTTGTACTAAAAATTAGGGATGTACCGAAAATTCGGTATTCTGCTTTCGCCCGAAAAACTGGTATTCGGTATTCGGTACCGAAAAGTCAATTTTCGGCCGAATACCGAATAATTAAGAAGTCATGGAAATATGTAAATCAAGTAACGTTTTTCATTCATTCATTCATTCATTTTTCACGATTTATCATTATTGCTGTTACTACTTTACAGTTTACGTACAGTTTCACTGTTCAAACAAGTATTACTCCACAGCCGCTACAGCAATTTGGGCCCAAGTGTAGTGTCCTACATGGCCAAATTTGGCCAACTTAATCAGTTGATGATATTGTAGTTAGTTAGTTTTGTTTCGAAGAATTGTTAACTTACTGTTCTGCCTAAATGTGGGATAATGAGAAATAAATAAATCTGAAAAGACATTAAAATTTATTTTAAAAAAATTTTGAGGGCACATCCGGGGGCACACCGTCCTGGTCTTGTGCTATAAAAAATGGTCAAGTTGGCCAGCTGACTTGGCCAACTTGGCCAACTTCAATGGCTAACTTGGCCAACTTCAGTTGGCCAACTTGGCCAACTTAAGTTGGCCAACTCAACTTGGCCAACTTGGCCAACTTAAGTTGGCCAAATCAACTTGGCCAACTTGGCCAACTTAAGTTGGCTAAATCAACTTGGCCAATTTGGCCAACTTAAGTTGGCCAACTCAACTTGGCCAACTTGGCCAACTTAAGTTTTTTCAACTTAGTTAGTCAGTTGATGAAAATGAAAATTTTAAATGTAAACTTCGAGATTTGAACTTGACTTTATTTCAAATAGTGAAAGTATCGGATGTTCAACTTGGCTAACTTGGCCAACTTCAGTTGGCCAACGTGGCCAACTTGAACATCCGATACTTTCACTATTTGAAATAAAGTCAAGTTCAAATCTCGAAGTTTACATTTTAAATTTTCATTTTCATTAACTAACTTGAAAAAACTTAAGTTGGCCAAGTTGGCCAAGTTGAGTTGGCCAACTTAAGTTGGCCAAGTTGGCCAAGTTGATTTGGCCAACTTAAGTTGGCCAAGTTGGCCAAGTTGATTTGGCCAACTTAAGTTGGCCAAGTTGGCCAAGTTGATTTGGCCAACTTAAGTTGGCCAAGTTGGCCAAGTTGAGCTGGCCAACTTAAGTTGGCCAAGTTGGCCAAGTTGATTTGGCCAACTTAAGTTGGCCAAGTTGGCCAAGTTGAGTTGGCCAACTTAAGTTGGCCAAGTTGGCCAAGTTGAGTTGGCCAACTTAAGTTGGCCAAGTTGGCCAAGTTGAGTTGGCCAACTTAAGTTGGCCAAGTTGGCCAAGTTGAGTTGGCCAACTTAAGTTGGCCAAGTTGGCCAAGTTGATTTGGCCAACTTAAGTTGGCCAAGTTGGCCATTTAAGTTGGCCAAGTTGGCAAATTTGCAACAAAGTTAACAGTGTAGGACACTACACTTGGGCCGCAATTTGCACTAAATGTTGTGTGCATAAACTACAACATATGTGCTATCAGCCTGTGTAAACAAACTAAACTGAAACATTGATTAAAGTGACGAAAATATGGAATGTGAATAGGTTTTTTTAAACGTCATTTTACCGACTTTGCGACATCATTGCAAACTATATGCTGCACCAATTTCGCTGAAACTTGGCAGAAATATGTATTTGCCTTTAGATAGATTTTCGAAATATAGAAAAACAATTTCTAACATTTCAGTGAACAAGTTTTACAGTCGCGCAAAATCGACTGCTTTCGCGACATTACCCCCTTAAATAAACGGAAAACTGAAGTTCTCCGTTTAAATAAACGGAGAACTATAGTTCTCCGTTTAATTAAACGGAGAACTCTGAGTTCTATTTTAGAAATCTTCCCAAAATAATTGTTCTAAAATTTTTAGAGTTCTCCGTTTAAATAAACGGAGAACTAGAGTTCTCCGTTTATTTAAACGGAGAACTTTGGAGTTCTATTTTAGAATTCTTCCGAAAATAATCGTCTAAAAATAGCGAGTTCTCCGTTTAAAAAAGCGGAGAACTTTTAAACGGAGAACTTTAAACGGAGAACAATTAAACGGAGAACTAAAACGGAGAGCTTCGAAAAATTGCATTTAGCAGAATCCATGTTCTCCGTTTAAATTCAAATTTGAGGGTTTCGAAAAAATGAAAAATGTTAAACGGAGAACTTTAAACGGAGAGCTTTTAAACGGAGAACTTAAACGGAGACCATTTTTTTCGAAAAATTGGGCCCAGATCAGCTCCAAGAAGCGATAAACTGGGTTTTCCAGGTGCACATATATACTGCAGGTGAAACATTACGGTGCCGAGGGTGCAAAATGTTATCACTGTTACAACACACTATCATTTATTGTAATTTGTTTTAGTGTATTAGTAGCGTGCTGTAACCTGGTTATTGCGGCACGCTGTAGCGTGCAACCTACTTATACTGCACGTATAAGTAGGTTGCACTACTGATACTGCACTCTGCAGAAATAGCAAGAAAAGTTAAGACAAGATGAATCGAACCACCGCCACCAAACACGCGGTTTCCTAATCCACCATCTTAACCACTCCCTAATCCACCATCTTAACCACTCGGCCACTCCAACACTGAATCAATTTGAATATTTCTCGAATAGGCAGCGGCAGTGTAGTGGACTTCATTTTCTACTGTCTGTGCTCTGTATGTATAGCTATCGCTAGGTACGTCTACGTACATTTGCATGTCGACAACTACCAAAGTGACCAAGTTATCACTAGCAAGACTGTAGCCTAATGGATGAGGTATCTGACTGCGAATCAGAGTATTGTGGGTTCGATCCCCACCAGTCTTGAATTGTTTTTGAAAATCACTAAAAATTTTATAAATTCTTAAAAATATTTACAACCAAATTACAAGAAACTTATGGCACTGTTTGTTGTGCTAAAAGTAGTTGATACGCATGTGTGAAACCCTCGTGCAGGTGCACTCGTGCGCTTCGCGCACTCGTGCACCTGCACTCGGAGTTTCACAGACACATGCGTATAAATTACTTATAGCACGCCAACCAGTGCCATAACCCATACTTATTGATTTATTGATAACGTACATACTTGCATATACGCAGACAAAAATAAAGCGGCCAGCACCCAGCTGGGTTTACACACACTAAACATATAGGCGATCCAGTGCGTGCAGCAGTGTTTTGCACTGCAACAACTATGGATCAAAACAATAGTTCCTTCTCTAGAAGGAACAAAAAATAGCAGAAAAGATTGCGTCAATTTTTCACACCAGCTATCCCAAATTTGTCCTTGTCCCTGTCCCTAGGTTCTTAAGGACAAGCATGAACCGGGCTTTATAGGCTTACATAAGACGAATAATGCTGAGTCTGAGGCTTAAAGGTCGTCTCACACGAGGGCGCATTCCATGACATATGTATGTACGCCATGGCGCATTGCAATAACCGGCGCATCAGCATAATCACATATCTTATTATTAAATTAAGGAGCATGAGGACATATAGCTCACTCACGCTGATACGCCCGCTTGAGCACCTGCAATGTACCTACAGCCCACTCATGCGAAGTGCAATGTTTGAACTAAAGAGCCCAAGTGTGAAATCTCCGATTCAGCTCACTCTTTACAACAGTCCTACGAAATACATATCTTCGTGTCGTATTATTCATTGCGATGTTCCAAAAATACGACAGTCGTTTCGTTGTCGTGCGTGAAAGTCATGTTTCAACTGCTCTGAGTTATCTGCAATTTGCTTCTATTGGTTCACCGTGCAATATAGCCAAACAGAACGTGTTCTGCGCTTTGGGAAAAACTACCCGTCAACTTCTCATCTCACGTGGATCTAATAGGTATCTCGATAAGCGAAACGAACAACGCTATCCAAATGTCAAGTCAAAATAACCCTCGACAGTCGACAGCCGACAGACTAGAAGAATAAGTACGTTCGGTCAAGAGCGCATAATAGTCCTATATACTCTTGGTTCGGTCTATCCAACCATAGGCGTTATTTTCATGATTACAATAAAGAACTGTTCAAAAACTTAGCTTACCGGCTGGGAATAGGATATCCCGTTGTGAAAGCAACATAATAGAACCAACTTAAACTATCAAAGACAAACACTATAACAAAAATGGTTTATTTATCAATTAGCATGAAAACAGACACGTAAAATGCCTCATCAGACTATGACGCCAAACTAGACGAAACTAACAACGAAACCAACATGATGACTAAATCAAATACAACTTATCGAATCAACGCAACATTTCCATACAACGAAGACGATCTAATAATCAATCGCCTCCCAAATCAAAATTCAACTTTCGAGTAAAGATTCAGCAGGCATTAAAATTTCAGAATTTCTCTGTGACTAGAAACTATAATATTTCAAATAGAATAGTAACGAATACTCCATTGATCAACAAACACTGGGAGAAATCCATAAGAATATAATTGATTCAAATCATTTTTAAGAAAGAAAGCGGTTCATTTTTTTGAAAAGAATACACCAAGGCAAAGTGACTTATATTCTTACGGTTTGAAAACTCAAAGCAAAAATTTTGCAACAGGTAAGTAGTTAGAATTTAGGCTGAGATGTACAAACTGTTTCCATGAGAGCATCTAAAATGGATTTTTTGTCGCAACAAATTTCTGCTTTAAGTAAACAAACCACACAAAAAATAACAATGATTAACTTTGAAGCAATCAGTAACAAAAACAAGACACAAACGCAATGAAAATAATCATAAATCTGAAAAATACGAAACAAGCAAAATTACGGGAACAATGCTCAAACAAAATATAATAATTATGTAGATAGAGGCTTTTAGATCAGGTTTAGACACACACGATGCGAACGAAATAATCAAAATTGTCCAGTATCAAATAAAAAATAGAACAATTATTATAGTACCTAGCAAGAGGGTATACATTCATACTGGAAATTTGTTACCGCTTAGGCGTGCGGTGCTAAACAGTGACCAATAATGTTCAACTTTTAACTCATATCTACGACACCAATGATGGCATAAATCTTAAAAAACAAACAAATTGAGCTGAGCGCAACTTTAGCTTAAACCCTCTAAATTTCAAAATTAAATGCACTAAAATAATCAATTAATCCAAAAACAACAAAATATTATCACTTGTCACACCGCGCAGCTCAACAAATTCCACAGTATATACCACTACTACCCTATAATCATTGTGGGGGCGGGTGGGTGTCCTTAAAATCCCATCCCCCCCATGCCCCCCATTCCGCCCATGCCTCCCATGCCGCCCATTCCCCCGCCCATGGCTGGCTCCTTCTCGTCCTTTGGCAGTTCACAGATCACACACTCGGCCGTGGAGAGCAGAGAGGCGACGCCCGCCGCGTCCTGAATGGCTGTGCGGATCACCTGAAACGACGCAACGCCCATTCATACTTGTCCTTATCCTTGCCAAATTCTCGTCCTTATCTTTGTCAAATGATGGTCCTTATCCTTGTCAAATGCTAGTCCTTATCCTTGTCAAATTCTCGTCCTTATCCTTGTCAAATGCTAGTCCTTATCCTTGTCAAATTCTCATCCTTATCCTTGTCAAATGCTCGTCCTTATCCTTGTCAAATGATGGTCCTTATCCTTGTCAAATGCTAGTCCTTATCCTTGTCAAATGCTAGTCCTTATCCTTGTCAAATGCTCGTCCTTATCCCTGTTAAATTTTCGCCCTTATCCTTGTCAAATGCTGGTCCTTATCCTTGTCAAATGCTCGTCCTTATCCTTGTCACAATGTCTTCGTCATTCAGTCTAAGTTTTTGTTGTTGTAGCCCGCCGGGACTCCTTCCCCAGAGGCTAGCTTCGTCGTCTGTCAGGTTCAAATTAGCTTCGTCGTCTGTCAGGTTCAAATTTCAAAATGGTCAATTAGGTAAAGGCTTCGTCTTTAATCAATGCCTTTGTCAGTTAATCTTCGAGTATATACCTGTTTCTCAAAAATGTATACGGTCAGGTCAGTGTAAGTTGGGGACTGGGATCAAGTCCAGTGGCTGAGCAATAAATATCAGAAACAATTGTGTTTATTCTTTGCAGCAACTTACTGATTAAAAATTAGCAAAACGCGGTAATCACACTCACAGACAGTTGGGGGCAATTATGGCACCCTCCACCTAGACTTTCTATTCTATGAAGTAAAGTGCATTATTATGTTTTGCACCAATAGTTATAGTCATAGGACCGAATACTTATTCAGTGAGTTAATCATGGCACCGAATATAAACGTATAGCTTTCAGATTCGCATACTCTGCAACAGTTCAGTTCAAACACAACCAAGTTTCTACGTCAAATCCGACAACACCCACTACTCAGTCTCCCACCCTCCAATACTACCTTAGTGGGATCAATGATGCCCGCATCCATCATGTTCACGAATTCGCCCTTGAGCGCGTCGAAGCCGAACTGCGCGTTGCCCTGCTCGCTGGCCACCTTGCGCACGATCTCCTCCGTGTCCAGACCCGCATTCTTCACGATCGTCACAATCGGCATGCGAATGGCCTTTTTCACTATGTCGATCCCTAAAAATATCAGGATTGAAGTCGGGTTCATACTTGTCCCTCATTTTGTCCTCAAGCAATTCCACGAAACTACCTGACAAATGAGCGTATTTTTCAAATAAAGAAAGTATGGCTTAAGTCCGAATCGTTTAGTACAAAAATAGTTAAACGAAACATTATTAATAATTATTATAATACATTCTACGCTTATCGTCCAAATATACTCAAAATATACTCTTCTCAACTTCAAACGCAAACACAAGAGTCCCAAATTTTCACTTATAAACTACAAACCACACCTGTTTTCTGATCATTATTAGCCGCCTGGAGACTGTCAAGCGTGGGAATGATTCTGAGTAGAGCCACGCCGCCCCCGGGCACCACGCCCTCTTCCACGGCCGCTCGGGTGGCGTTCAGAGCATCAGTCACTCGATCCTTCTTCTCGTTCACTTCCACCTCGCTCGAACCACCCACCTGCAATAAATGCAAAAAAAGTCCAATCCAGTCCTTCAGCCCTGAGTCCACACCATATGAATATCGCAATAATTTTTGATTGTCGCAAAGCTATTTTTATATTTATCGTAAAACATTGCATTAATGCACTCTCTGTGAAGGATACGTCTACTCGTTGGACGGAACAATTTAATTTCATAATTTAAAGAGTCATAACTCATAATATACAGAATAGTGTATCATTCTCTCTGCACGGCAGATAGCCACTAGGGGTGAATTTCACAAAGGTGATTTTACTGAACCATGGTTTTACGTACGTTTCTATATGATTTACACATAATTTCGTTACGAAATATAGGCTGGATCGTTACGAATTTCGTAGATTTTCTTAAACCATGGTTTTAGCGCAGTTGAAATCTGAGCATAACAGAGACCTGCTATGCTGCAGGTTTGAAATTTCGACTGTGCTAAAGCCATGGTTAAAGAAAATCTACGAAATTCGTAACGAATCACGCGATATTTCGTAACGAAATTATGTGCAAATTATATAAAAACGTATGTAAAACCATGGTTTATAGTGAAACCACCTTTGTGAAATCCACCTAGGAGTTCGCAGTTCCGCAATATAGTCTATTAACTTCTCGGCTGTTCCTTAATACAAACCAAAGTCAGCGTAAATCAACTGAACTAACTTAATTGAATTGAATCAATCAATGAATAAATCAGCAAATAGATCAGAGCAATACTAAAATAACTACTTATTCAACATTCTACACATACTTCAACAGTCTTTAATGAGAGAGTGATAGCTTTAATAATCTCTAAAAATACCTTGAGCACGGCAACGCCGTTGGAAAGCTTGGCCAGACGCTCATTCATCTTTTCCTTTTCATATTCAGACGTGGACAGTTCGATTTCATCCTTCAGCTGTTGAACTCGCTTATCGACCTCTTCCTTGCGACCTTTGCCCTAAACCATAGACAATTCCGAGATTATGTAAAAAATACTCATATTTAAGGGGGTAGTGTCGCGAAAGCAGTTTTGCTCATAGGCTGTGAAAATAGAACTTTTTGTTTTGAAGTAGTATATGCAATGAGCAGCTAGTCCAACGCTGTATGGTATCAAATAATTACTGCCAGACATCACACTATCAATATGGACAAATATCTTGGACCAATCGTCATTAGTAAGCCAGACATCACACAATAGGGACATAAAAGTTCGGAAAATCAAGCCAGATATCAGATTGGCCAGCTTGTGAAGTACACATCATGTGTGGACGCACAATTTTTTGCGACAAATATGAAAAAAGAAAATTGAAGGTTCGTTTTTCTTCTGATTTGAAAATAAGCGTCTAGATTTTCCACAATTTATCATTATTGCTGTCATTATTTTACAGTTTAAGTACACCTTCACAGTTCAAACTAGTATTACTCCACAGCCGCTACAGCAATCTGCACTAAATTTTGTGTGCATAAACTACAACATATGTGCTATTAGTCTATGTAAAAGAACTAAACCGAAAAGTTGATAAATGTGACTAAAAAATGGAATGTGAATAGGTTTTTTTTTCGTCATTTTTCCGACTTTGAGACATTATTGCAAACTATATGCTGCACCAATTTTGCTGAAACTTGGCAAAATAATTTGCCTTTTGGTAGATTTTTAAAATATAGAAAGAACAATTTCTAACATTTTACTGAACAAGTTTTACAGTCGCGCAAAATCGACTGCTTTCGCGACACTACCCCCTTAACAGAATGAGTAGCTTCGTTTCGTTAAATATATTCCATAAGTAAAAAGTAAAAACTAACAACTTATACACTAAAATTACCCACGCAAAAGATTACAAAATAGTACGTCTTTTTTTTAATCGGTCTTAATCTTGACCAATTTTAGTAAAAACTATTTACACCAACTTCGAAAAATTAGTTTTACCCTCAATATTAACGTATCATCTTTTGTGATCGAGACTTCTTCAGCTTCACCAAAATCCTGCAGCTGGATTTGATCGATCTTGCTGAGATCCGCCTCATCTCCGAAAACCTGGAAAAATCATACAAATTCAATAATCAAAATACAAATCCTTCACAAAAAAATTAATTCATCAAACCAATAAAGGCTTACGCGTTTTCACACAAAAGACCAGAAAAGATACACAGATGAAGGAGAATTTTCGATAAACAGTCATAAAAGTCCTTACCTGTGCACCAGTGGCAATGGCCATGTCGCGAAGGCTGTTTTTGCGGTTGTCTCCGAAGCCAGGCGCTTTCACAGCACAAATCTGCAGTCCAATTTTCAGCCTGAAATTAGAATACTATTAAAATTATATCATACCATCACATTCTACTTTAAAACTACTAAAAACACTAGTTCAACGCCATATGAAAACAATAAATAAGAATAAAGTTACGTGCCACAGCAGCTGACCTAATTGTGTCTTTGTGTTCTTTCGGACTATGAATTAACAGGGCTTTATTGCTGTTAGTAATTTATCTAGCACTTATAATATAGCGTACCGATTGAGCACCAGAGCACCTAAGGCCTCCCCGTCCACGTCTTCGGCCACAATGAGCAGGGGTCGTTTGTGCTGGTGGGCCAATTCTAAGGCGGGCACGATTTCCTGCACGTTAGATATCTTCTTCTCGGAGAACAGAATGAGACAGTTTTGGAATTCACATTTGGAGCCTGAAAATAAGAGGACAGAAGTCAGGAAAATTTGTAACTAAACTAAAACCAAGAGTACATAATAGCGTCTCACTCTATATAGAAGAGTGAGACACTCTCCAGCCTGCCTGTGTTCTAGCAAAGACAGATGCGCTGGTCGTTTTCAGGCTACATGTTGACATTTTGTGCAACATGTGGATGGCCTATCAGAGGCAAGCTCCTATTCTCTGATTGGCCAGACGCCTGTGCACGTGCTTCCAATCATAAAATGAGATAGGGATAAAAGGTTAATAACTCATTATTTATTTATAGTCTGCTTGCAAAAACATTAAAAAGGTTCGCAAAAACCTTTGGGGATATTTTGGCAAGCTTTCAATTGAGAATTTGCAAGCTCAAATTGATTGAGAAACTTTTAAGAAATTCAGAAAAGTTTATATCTCAAAAGTTTCTCAATCAATTTCGCTGACAGTTTGCCAAAATATACTTAAAGGTATTTGCAAACTTTTTTAATGTTTTTGCAAGCAGACTATGAACAAATAATGAGTTACTAAGCTTTTCTCCAAATCATAATGCTCATCAACGCATCAGCGATTATATACTAAAGTGTGTTACGCAGAGAATCTACGCGCAAATTGGCCAGCCACATGTTGCACAGAATGTCAACATGTAGCCTGAAAACGACCAGCGCATCTGCCTGCGCTAGAACACAGGCAGGCTGGAGAGTGTCTCACTCTTCTTTTATATAGAGTGAGACGCTATTATGTACTCTTACTAAAACTCAACTTAGTATATTATACTGAAACCTTCTGAAATCTTGCTGACAGACAAAATTGTTTCATATATACAGCCTAAGTACGTAGTCACAATTATACTACAGTACATATAACAAGGTAATAAAATTACAATGCCTCAAAACCACATGCCCGAAATTCACAGTGGCTGCTCGGAAAAACCCATTTCATGACATACAGCAAATGTCATGCATGAGAAATAAAGTTTAAAATAGCAGGAAAATGCAAGAGAGACTGAGAGAACCAGACATTACAGTTTTAAAAACAGCCAATGCAGACATTTTATAGCATCAAGTATACCTTTTTGAACGTTGATGAAGAAGGGGGAAATGTAACCGCGATCAAACTTCATTCCTTCGATGACTTCTAGTTCGTCTTTGAGCGTTTTTCCATCCTAAAAACGATAATATTTCAGCGTAAAATGACAAACAAACACCGGACCACTGCCCAGCTAAATAGTGTAAACATGTAATCATAAATTAGTGCCAAATAATATTATACACAATATACAGCCAATTATTATATACATCACAGAGACAGTCTTTCTGACCGTAGACTGTACAAAATGTATATAATATAAACCACTGTGAACTTAAGCACACAGTGATACTGAAAATTAAACGCTTACTTTTACTGTAATGACGCCTTCTCGGCCCACTTTCTTCATTGCTGCGGAAATGAGATCTCCTATACTCTGGTCACCATTGGCGGATATAGTAGCTACCTGGAAACACAAAGTGTAATTTCAATCTCTGAGAAAAAATGCCAAAAAATCTTCCAATGCACATGCATCTTATATTATTTCCGTTGCGTTCGCAATTCCCAAAATTTGCACAAAATATTTAACAAAAATTTCTTAGAATTTTCTTGTGAAGATTTTGTCCGCAGTTCCCCACAACACTCACAACAGCTGCATATACGCTGTAGAGATGACTTTCCCCTACTATGGTGCATCATTAAAGAGCATGTATTAAAGACAGAAACAAAAATTACTCACATAACGCGCATATTTACTGGAAATATACTTTTCTGGTTAAGCTTATAAGGCGCAATATTTACATGAAACCCACAATATTAATTTTTCGATAAAAAAGTTTGTTTTAACCTATTCCACAGGAGTTTAAACAACGTAGTAAAACACGATTTTTATTGACGAGTATTATATACCTGCGCAATTTCATCCGGCGTGGTGACAGTTTTTGACATTTTCTGCAATGCAGCTACAACAGCATCTACTGCCGCCATAACACCTGCAACGGAAACACTTTTTCGACATTAAAATCTGTAAATTTACTCAAAATGTCATTTTTGTGACAATAAAACAGCTAAAACGATACACTAAACAGTGTATTAAACAAATACATAGCGCATAATGCAACAATATGGACATGTACATGCTTTCATACAAGATAAAGGCAAGGAACACTAAGCCATAGAGTTGCAGGGGTCTGGGGCCGGCAGCCCCAAGAAAAAAATTTGGGAAAAATTTTAATTTTTAGGCCAAATTTGGTCAATTAGAGACGTATCGGAAATTTTTTCCGGCCGGACCCTAAAAACCAAAGAGGGGACCTTTGTGTACAATTTCAGACGGAAAAAATTTCGGGGGGGGGGGTGGGGGAATTGCCCCCACCCCCCCCCCCCCGGCTACGCCCCTGCTACTTAATAAACTGGCTGGTTTTGTATTTGAAAAAGAATGTAAAAAGTAAAATGTTTCTGTGCTACAACCTACAAGCGAGAAAATGAGTATACGAAACGTGACGTGAGTAAAGCAATATATACAATAGGCGATGCAATATATACCTTTTCTAATTTCTATCGGATTTGCGCCCTTGGTGATGACTTCGAAGCCCTGCTTGGCAATAGCACGGGCCAGCACCGTCGCGCACGTTGTTCCGTCTCCTGCCTCTTCATTTGTTTTGTTAGCGACATCCTAAAACTCATAAAAAATATATATATACACTCATCCGTGAATTATATCAACTAATTTTACAAATCAGTATGCATACATTTGTTTTCTTACTGTGGAATTATATACTTTTTAGTGGTTTGTCTCTTAATGTACATATATACTTCTTCGCGAAATTAGTATATAAATTTTTTATTACACTAAGTTAGATCTGAAAAATATTGTAATACCAACATCGTTTTGAACTAACCTATGACTCGTCAACTATAAATCCAATTAGTTTAGTAACAAACTTGAAAATTTTCATGTTTTGTTAAGACAGTTGTTAGCTGTTAGTTTATCTTACAGCTTATTCAAGAGCTGCGGTCTCAGCAATTGCCCACTGTAAACTCAATCTTAGCAAAATGACAAATTTATAAATATATATGTACAAAAAACCACGCATATAAACGTAACACAATACGAAATATTATACAATTAACAATATGTAACATGACGATTAAAACTACTAATAAAACCCAAATACCTGAACTAATCTGGCGCCGATATTTTGCCATTTGTCCTTCAGTTCTATTGCTTTCGCAACTGTTACACCATCTTTTGTGATCTTGGGGCTACCCCAGCTCTGCTCAATGATAACATTGCGACCCTGAAAACAAATTTTAATTCAATCAAACAGCTGGTCCTAAATTATCCTTGTTTGTACTCGTCTAGGCCTGTATGAATATTGAAATAAAGATTAATATAAATTATATAAGCGAAGGGCTGGTTTTAGAAAATTTAGGGCATTTTTGGTCACGGGGCCCCACCTCCACCCCAAATTTTCATCTTATCAAACTATATATATACATGTGTGGTTTCAGCTGTAGTAGATACCAATATAACATTTGAGCATGATTGATAATTATCAATAATTACATAAAAAAGCAGTATATAAGTAAACAAACCTTGGGCCCCATGGTAACGGAAACGCAGTCAGAGAGCAAATCGACGCCTTGCAACATGGCTGTCCTAGCTTCAGTTCCAAATCTGATGTCTTTTGCAGCAAAACGTTTCGCAATCAAATTGCTACTACGCTGCGCAGAGCGCAATACATGGGGTGTGCGCTGCATATTTTATTACTGGAGTGTAACAGAAGGGAAAGAACGAAGATATAAAATAAATAGAAAATAGAACTTACTAAATCTAACCTTGGTCACTTTTCGAGAGAGATGACACAGGAAAACCGGTGATCCGAATTTTCTCTAAAACACCGTCTTACACTTCGGAGGTAATTCGGAGGTTATTGGGAGCTTTTTATAGATATTTCGCAGCGTTTTCGGACATTTTAATTGAGAATTCGGATGTATAAATTTTGTCCGAAAAATCTGTGAAACACCTCCGAAATACCTCCGAAGTGTAAGACGGTGATTTATTTTAGAGAAAATTCGGATCACCGGTTATATATCCTGTGTGAAGCCGTACGCCGACGAACAGGGAACTTTTTGCTGCACAGTACTTTAGAAATTTTAAATTTAAATCCAGCGCTTTTGGAAATGAACGTAGGCTGAGCTTAAGCCCAAGCCTGAGGCCCAAACTAAGCCCAGTCTAAGCCAAAGATAGTTTGAGGCAAGTGCTATATATATATAGACAAAAGTTACTAAGCCTAATCCCTTAGCCTAAAAGAGCCTAACTAAGCGTAAGCCCAGCAGTGGTGTATCCAGGATTTCGCAGATTAAAATTAAAGGGGGTCTGGGGGGGGGCAGCAACCCTCCTCGGACCCTTTTTGAGTTTGTAATTGTAACCATCCATATTAACATAAATTACATTTTAACATAAAATAGTCTACAATAGTGGACTTGCAGCAAGCACTTAACATTGCGGGGGTCTGGGAACGGCAGCCCCCAGAAGTTGAAGCTTTTTTGAGATTCTAAACATCGACATTGAAAACTGCACTTTTTAAATGAAATAAAAATATGAAGTGGATCTACAGCAAGCACTTAACATTGCGGGGGTCTGGGGGCGGTAGCCCCCAGAAGTTGGAGCTTTTTTTAGTTTTTAACCATCGACATTGCATTGAAAACTGCACTTCTGACATGAAATAAAAATATTTAGTGGATCATTAGGGGATCTATTCAAGTGAAAGTCATTCCCCCCGAAATTTTTTGTGCCTACGCCACTGCAGATTGGTGTAAAATGCTTCAAAAATGAAAATTAACAAAAAGTGAAAAATCGCAAAAAAAAATCCTACATCCGCAAAAAAATTTTGCAAAAACTTCCCTAATTTAGGCTAACATTGCAAATTTTTGCGTTATCGTTAGTTCATGCCCCCGAAACAAGCCTCCTTAAAATTTCGAAAAATATGGGACAAGCCCCACCCCAGACCGACACCCTGTGTACATGTATATACATATGCAGCAAAGCAAAAAAATAATGCGATCAAGTGCAGTTGGGGGGGAAAATAGTGGATCTATTTTTTGAAGTAGAGCACCTTGAGGGAAGCATTTTTTGTAATAGAACCCCTATCCGCAAATTTGGATTTTCTGAGCTATGACCCCTTGAAAATCGCATTTTCAGTGTTTTTGGAAGTGAACGTAGGCCAAAGTTCGAGGCCAAAAATGGCTATAATCTTTGTTTTTGGATAGTTTTGAGTGCGTTATGGTATTTTAAGGCATCGTCTAGGCTTCGGTGGCAGGATTCTCTAGGCTACGCTGGCTAAATTTTTTCAGAAAATTTCTAGTTTTTGTTGCCTAAGCCTGAACCTAAGCCTAAGCCTAAGCCTGATACTAAGCCTAAGCGTAAGCCCCATATATACTAAGCCTAAGCCAGTAGCCTAAGCCTAAGCCCAAGCCTAAATTGAGGCCAAGTTTTAATTTGGTCAGAAATTGGACGTTTCTGGCGAATTTGGCCAATTTTTCGGCAGGAACCCGGTCAAAGAGCCTTCATTTTGATTCTGAAAAATTGTAAACAATAATCTGACACCATTTAGACACGATTAGAACGGAAAAAACAAGGGCTTCGGAAATAAACGTCTCTCACTGAGGGTTCAGATTTCGGGGGGTCATATATATCCCAGAAAATCCAAAAAATGAAATAGGGATTCTTGAAGCAGAAATGCTTCCCCCCAGGTGCTCTACTCAAAAAAATAGGTCCGCTATTCCCCCCCAACTGCATTTTACCCAAAAAAGGTTAATGTATATATATATAGCAGGCGGGGAAAAAACCCACCCCATTTTTTGGGGGAAAAAAAACCCACCCCAGTTCCGGAACGAACTTGGGTACATGGTACAGGTCTAAAAATTTGCCAGCGTATAGTACAGTTTCTGTAGGCAAACGTATGTAAGCGGTATCCAAAAGAGGTCCCGCTGGTATTTTTTATGAGTCAAAAATTGGACCCCCCATTTTTGACCCGACATGGCTCCAAGGGAGATGAAATTTGGAGTCTCATTTCTCAGCACTAAGAGATGCGAGCTCAAATGTAAAAACACTTTTACAGAGGACTACCCTTCCTCTATTTATGATCGCAGTGGCAGATCCCTTCTTCTTTCGTACGAGGGGGGGCATGCCCGAAATTAGACGGGGTAAAAAAACCCATGTGGGGGAAAAAACCACTTTTTGAAAATGGTCTGGTGATGTCGAAAAACCTAGTGGCTACTCCAAAAAACTCATGGTAGTGCAAAAAGACGTTTATTATTAGCACAAATGCGCAAACTGACATTTTCTCGATCGAATTCTGAAATACTGGCCTAACAGTCGGACTTTGTCATTTTGAGGTCCTTTTGGGGTGGAAAGTAGTATTTTCTGGTACTATTGCCCGTTTTTTGTATGTTTTTGATTTTAACCTATTAATTTCTCTTGTTTAAACGCCAAATAACCAAATGAAAGTAAAATGTGCCCGTCACGACCAGTCACACCCACTCACGGTACCCCCCAAAGAGGGTCGAAGGCGTAAAAAGTAGCCATAAAGTACAAATTTTGCATGCATTTGAAGCGTTATCGCAACTTTTTAGTTGTTTTCAACATTTTCAGGCGAAATTAAGCTGTTTTGTTTTCAAATCTGAAAATTCAAAATTTTGTACTGGGCTGCGAAGGGCAGTTTTCAAACTTGTGTCCCTGGGGCCCCATAGCAAATTTGCGTATAGTTTTCGTATCAGGGGCCTCTACTACTCCTAATACGTTGCCATAGCGTTGAAAAACTACCGCTAACACACTTTTCGGGTGATTTATGGGGTGGGTTATTTCCCCCACATGAGATTTTTTCCCCCAAATGGGTTTTTTCCCCCGCCAAGTTGTTGGCTTCCCGCCAAAAAACGGTAAGAGATAGCGAAATGAAACCGGTCCCAGCGTTTAGAGCAAGGTTAGGCCTACGACAGATTTTTTTGGTTTCCCGTGAAAACGTATAGTCTATGAGCTACATGACGAAATATGAAAATGCGGGTTTTTTCCCCGCCTGCTATACTTTGTATTTAATTTTGTATTTTTTACCCTGACTATACAAACATGTGAGACATTAATTATTTAACACAGAATATGATAATAGACCTGGCATATATATAGGCATGCACAAAGAAAAAAGGTATCTATGCCGAAAAAACATCAACAGAACGGACAACAGAAATTTAGTGAATTTTTAAATTTTGAAGGTAGAATTTGTCAATTGTGGAGGTATCAGAAACACTTTTGTCAGCTTTTGAATTTTCGGAAGGGGGAAAGGGGCTGCGACCCTCTAAGGGGGGGGCTCAATCCGCTAAGGGGAGGGGGCTGCAGCCCACCCAGCCCCCCCCCCTAAATACGCCACTGAAGCCCAGGTAGGGCCAAATTAAAACTTGGTCAAAAATTGGACGATTCTGGTGAATTTGGCATGTGCTGTGTCTTCGTTTTGATTCTAGAAAACTGTAAACATTATATATGTATTCTGATACTCTTTAGACACGTTTAGAACGGAAAAACATGGGTTTCTGAAACAAGCTGAAGTCTTATGCAAAAGGTGTTCTCACTAAGCACTAAAGCACAAATGGCAAGAATAGGTTAACCAATTCAAAAACCTGCTGCGCAGCGAAATTTTGGTAAATGTGAGAGATCATAATAACATTAAATGAACTGTCAAAGATCATGCAAGTAAGCATATACAATAACGCAACGCATCTTAAAAATTGTAACGGCAACGGATCTTAAAAATTGTTATGTGTGTATGGTTCACGGTAATTAAGCCATTGCTGACTGAATTAAATTAATTTTATACAAATAGCTGTCAGTGCGATTCCATGCACTGTGTATTTTCGCAGTCACCATTCAAACATAATTGTCTTGATGTTTAGAAAAGTGTGTAATGTACTTTTCAACAAATTATATATACATATATTTCTGAGGTACATTATTAATGCACCACTGGTTTTTTAAATTTAGCTTGAGTTGGTTCTCATGTAGTGACGCTATTTAGTACATCAGGGCCCCGTTGCACCAAACACTGATAACTGATAAATTATCAGTTATCAGTAAATTATCAGTAAACTGCGTTGCACGGCGTTTACTGATAACTGATAATTATCAGTTATCAGTTATTAGTTATCAGTTATCAATTATCAGTGTTGCACAAAATTTACTGATAATTATCATTTATCAGTTATCAGTTATCAGTAAAATTTCCGCCATTTATCAGTGAATTATCAGTGTTCGTTGCACAAAGCAAAACACTGATAACTGATAACTGATAAGTTTAGCAATTTTTTATCAGTGTTCGTTCACTGATAAATTTTATTTAAGATTATTTTATTTATTATTTTATTTTATTTTGATGTATGTAAACAATGTTTTAATGAATTTTCTTGCAATTTTGTCGCTTTTTGCCTAATGTTTCATACTTTGGTACCATATTATGGATGAAAACTGATTCAATGTTCCAGTGTGTTTCATACAGTGTGCCAGCCACACAGCATTGTCTTTGTATAAGTGATACAAAAATTGATTCAAGTGAAAATATATGCTTCTAAATCGAAGCTCATAAAAAAGTGAATATAATAACGAAGAAAATTTTAGAAAAACAGTCGAATTAACGCTAATTTCTACGTTTTTTACGGTTTACTGATAATTTATCAGTTATCAGTTATCAGTGTTCTTGTGCAACACTGATACTGATAACTGATACTTGATAACTGATAACTGATAAATTTTTGTGCAACGGGGCCCAGAAGAGGTATGTACTGTATTCAAATGAAATCAATATTGTTCAAAGACGTGTCCAAATTAGCTTAAATTTTAAACCTGAGAATGTTTTACTGCATTTAAACCCGAATCTTGACCCGCCACGGCCAGTAGCGTACCCAGGATTTCGCAAAGCGGGGGGGCTGAGCTGATGGTCGACGACCGGGGGGGGGGGGTGAAACGTACACGCGCAGTCTGCAGAAGGTTTAGCTTTTAGAATTTTTAAACTGATTGCATTGATATTAAAAAAGTTTTACGCAACATGTCTTGCAATTATAGCGGTTGCAGGGGTCTGGGGGCGGCAGCCCCCAGAAGCTGGAGCTTTTGTAGAATTTTGAAATAAAATTTGGATTGAAACAGCAATTCTAAGCAACACTGGTCGTAAAATCAGAGTGATTGCAAGGATCTGGGGGCGGCAGCCCCCAGAAGCTGGAGCTTTTTTAGAAATTTGAAATAAAATTTGCATTGAAAAAGCAATTCTAAGCAACTCTGGTCGTAAAATCAGAGTGATTGCAGGGGTCTGGGGGCGGCAGCAACCCCCGGAAGCTGGAGCTTTTTTAGAATTTTGAAATAAAATTTGCATTGAAAAAGCAATTCTAGGCAACTCTGGTCGTAAAATCTGGCTGTCCTTGGAAAATACCCTTTAACTTTTTCCCTTTGCAGTAGATACGGATAGCCTAACTTGCACACAAACCCACATGCATTAAAATTACAGCCCTGCCACCTTTTAACATGGTCAAGGTTCGGCGGGGGGGGAAATTATTTTTGCCCATAAATCGCTTCCTACCCCATCTTTTAATAAAAATATAGAACCCCCATCGTCAGCCAAGCCCCCAATCTGATCTCTAGCCCCCAAAATAGCTGTCGCCCCTTTTTTCGACTAATGATCCGGAGTCCCCCTATATCCCCCAAACCTAGGGGGGGTCAAAATTGAACGCTCTTTCGAATAGGCTAGGTTAGAAGTTTGTAGAATGTAAGCTCTAGCTGGAAATCAAACTTTGTCAAAAAATTAAACTTTACATGAAATTTTTTGCGCAAAATTGGATTTAGTTAAAAATACTGAATCAAATGAAAACCTGCTGTTACTATTGAAAGAGCAACTTCTAAGCTACTAAATGCTGAAAAAATTTTTGCAAATCGGTTCAGGCTTTGAAAAGTTACAAAACTTTTTCTGAAGCTACCAGGATCAGGCTGATTGAAGCGTTACAGCGCACGTAAGGTTTAGTACGAATTCCGGGCTATAACCAGTGGCGTATTTAGGGGGGGGGGGCTGGGTGGGCTGCGGGGCCCCCCCCCCCCCCCCCCCTTAGCGATTTGAGCCCCCCCCCCTTAGAGGGTCGCAGCCCCCCCCTTTCCGAAACTTCAAAAGCTGACAAAAGTGTTTCTGATATCTCCACAATTGACAAATTCTACCTTCAAAATTTAAAAAATCTCCAAGTTTTTTCCATTCTGTTGATGTTTTTCGGCTTAGATACCTTTTTTCTTTGTGCATGCCTATATATATGCCAGGTCTATTATCATATTCTGTGCTAATTGATTAATGTCTCCAATCTTTGTATAGTTAGATAGGGTAAAAAATACAAAATTAAATACAAAGTATACTATATATTTTTTGCTTTGCTGCATACATGTTTGTATTTTTTTGTTTGTATTTTTTTGCATACATATTTTTTACGATTTTTTCACTTTTTGTTAATTTTAATTTTTGAAGCATTACACCAATCTGCAGTGGCGTAGCCAAAAAAAATTTCGGGGAGGGGGGATGAGTTTTCTTTGTTTTAAAACGTTAAAAATGAATTTAATTGCTATTTTAACGCAAAAAACTACACATATTAGCAATTTTCGGCCAATTTATAGTTTCTGTATAATAAAATTAGCCACAGTCGACCATTTGGAACTTTGAATAATGATCTGCTAACGGCAAGTGTATCCGCGTCTCGTGTGTCAATTTTCAACCCTAAAATTGCAACACACATCAGAAACGGTCGTTCTTGACGACGGATCAGAAAAAGCCACCTGGCAAAAGCATATTGCAACGATAAATCATCGCAAAACCCCAATTTTTCAACGCAGCCATAAAATAGCCTACGCTGGCCCATAGCACAAAAAGATTCACTCCAACTCTTTAGTTTTGGGGTCTTTTACTCTTTAGTAGTTTTCATTGCAATGTCGATGGTTAACACCTCAAAAAAGCTAAAACTTCTGGGGGTTGCCGCCCCCAGACCCCCGCATTGCTAAATGCTAGCTGTAGATCCACTACATTTCTTTATTTCATGGAAAAAGTGCAATTTTCAATGCAATTTCGATGGTTAAAATCTCAAAAAAGCTTCAACATCTGGGGGCTGCCGCCCTCAGACCCCCGCATTGCTAAATGCTAGCTGTAGATCCACTACATTTCTTTATTTCATGTAAAAAGTGCAATTTTCAATGCAATTTCGATGGTTAAAATCTCAAAAAAGCTTCAACTTCTGGGGGCTGCCGCCTCCAGACCCCCGCAAAGTTAAGTGCTTGCTGCAGATTCACTATTGTAGTTTATCGATGGTTACAATAACAAGCTCAAAAAAGGTCCGAGGGTTGCCGTCCCCGCCAGACCCTTTTTGATCGGCGGTGGCTCACAGTTGCTCCGCACCCACAGGAAACCCAAACCTTGGAAAATTTTTCTTTAAAACATGGTCGACATATCAAGAAATGAACGTATAATTATCCAGGAAATATCTGCTAAACATCTGCTAATTATCCTACAAAACTACCTCAATTACCCTATAATTTTCGTACAAATATCCTACCATTTTCTTATAAATTATTATAAAAATGCCCTTTCACCAAGGGCAGCAGTGTGGGTAGAATAGGAAAGTTGGCTGATCTACAGCGGAAAAATGCTAATAAGCTTGTCAAACACCCGGGACAAGTTTTGCAGCCGAATAGGGAAACTCAGCTTGCTAAATGAAGCGGACAAGAGTTGCGTCAGAATAGCAGTCGCCCTGCGACACGTTACTGCTTTCTGCACCCTATTCGCGCGAATAATTAGGAAAAATATTTTTGACACTGACTAGCACTCACGACTTAGATCAGGTGTATAGATTATAAAGTATTAATACTCTACAGATTATTTCATTACCTATTTCATTTAAATTTCTCCATGCGCAATCTATTTTTGTTTTGTATATAGACATCGTTCCCGAAAATTACAAATGAATAATGGCGTATTTCAACTTAACATTGTATTATACAATGAACGACTAATATTGAATACGAATAACAATACAACCGTATAACTCTAGTTAATACAAATAACTAAGGAATTTATATAAGCATAAACTTCATTTACATACGTAACAATAAAAATGAATGGCTATCGAATGATTATTTTATTACGGATGAACAATTATTTCTTCTGGACATATATAGCTTGTCTAGAAAATAACATCAAGAACCAATGAAGTACACGACACTTACACGGCAACACGAAGCTAGCTGATGATAATGGCTGATTAAGGGGGTAATTGCGTTTTTAGGTGTTTTTTTGCGAAGCCATAGCTCAGCGTTTACAAATTCAAATCACAAGCGGTCTTTTGCATTAGGTAGAACAATATCTTTCCTAAATGTATGCCATGCATTGAAATTTGACCTGTGATTTTGTTTCCAGTATAAGCGACTAAAGAAAGGTCCTTTCCAAAATATTACAATTTTTTACAAAAAGTTTGCGCCACAGCTCTGAATCATACGATTACCTGTTGGGGCTGAAAGTTGGTAAGGTTTTTGACATGTTTAAAATCCCCAGGCATGTCCCCCACTTTTTTAATAACTAGTCAATTTACTGGGAAAATAGCTGAAAAGCAAACGCACCGAAAATTTAAGATATGTTCTTGTAATTAAAACCCTCTAAAAACGTCCACGGGTGAAATTTCGAAAAAGTGAGAGACATGCCTGGGGATTTTGACCTTTACAGTACTGTCCCGAAAATTCATGCTCAGGCGTCACTTATAACTTGAGTACTGGTGGCGCAAAGTTTACATAGAAATCACAAAAACCTCGAAAACGCAACTACCACCTTAATTCGCGCGAATAGGGTGCAGAAAGCAGTAACGTGTCGCAGGGCGACTGCTATTCTGACGCAACTCTTGTCCGCTTCATTTAGCAAGCTGAGTTTCCCTATTCGGCTGCAAAACTTGTCCCGGGTGTTTGACAAGCTTATTAGCATTTTTCCGCTGTAGATCAGCCAACTTTCCTATTCTACCCACACTGCTGCCCTTGGTGAAAGGGCATTTTTATAATAATCCTATTTCTTTTTCCGCTGCAGCAATTTTACTTGACGACAGGAAAGCTGACACTTGGATTGTATATTGTATAATTACATTCTGAAAAGTGATAGTCGCGCATGCGTATGCTGCACTACCTACTTATTTCTACAAAGCCACTAACAGTACACAATTGGCCTTGTCGTATTTGTCATTATTTTGGGTTAATAATTAATATATACATTAATTTTGGTCAAAGTGACGTTATATTCGTGTTCGGCAACTCAAATTAACCCTTTTCACGGTTATTCAAAAAAATTTAAAATATTCAAAAATTTGGTCAAATTGACCATTCTGGCACTTTGCCAGGGCTACGAAAGTGGACCAGTCAACACCACGCGTACCAAACAATATCAACTGACACCCCCGCGACTATGTATTAAGATGCACCCGAAATAAAGAACGAGAGGTTATCCATAAACGCGTTATACATTGAGAAAATCATGAAATATCATCTTTTCAACGGTATCACAGGGGGTGCACCAGTTCTGGCTACTACGTAAACCTGACAACAAATCCAATACCACGCTGTAATGCACAATGCATGGGTTTATATTCGAATACAAGCCGGCAGACCTTCATCTATCACCGTTTTGGCTACACTGCCTACATATTTACGGTCTAGTACACACAGCCTTAGTTGACCACTGAGCACTGTTTTGGATGAAAACAATAGTTTTTCGTCAAAATAACGTTATATTCCCGTTCAGCACCTCAAATTAACCTTTTCCACCGTTTATCAACAAAAATGACAAAATTCAAAAATTTGGTCAAATTGACCATTTTGGCACTTTGCCAGGGTTGCCAAATTGGAACAGCGCACATGACGCGAACCAAACACTATCCACGGACACCCCTACGCCTGTATATTAAGATGCAAGAGAAATACAGAACGAGCGGTTATCCATAAAAGCGTTATACATTGACAAAGTCATGAAAAACCATGTTTCCAAGGGTGTCAGAGGGGGGTGCACCAGTTCTGGCCACTGGGTAAATCTGACAGCAAAACTAATATCACGCTGCAATGCACAGTATATGGGTTTATATTCGCATACAAAACGACAGGCCTCCATCTATAACGGTTTTGGCTGTACTGCCCGTGAGTAGCCTAACCCCCTAATACACGTAAAATACCTTCCGGACCCCCTCCCTAGGCATACAGTGACACGATCGACTCCAAAAGAGGAGACGCACTACAACCCTACAACACTACCATGCATACAAGAGATCAGACTTAGGCTGTTTGCGTGACTTCTCAAAAGCTGGCGCCATTGAATTTTTGACTTTGCCATTTTTCGAGGCCCAAAAAAGGGCTTTCCCCCCTCCCAGCACAGCCAAAACGGCAAAAGCCTAGAACACCATTTTGTTAATGACACTATTCCCAATCAGAACAAATGTAAAAAACACAAAAAAGTACCTCGCCAAGAAGGATTTCTTGAGTTATGCGTCGGGGAAAAAAAAAAAACGGAAAAATCCGAGTTTGCAGAAGGCGATTTTTCATATCTCGAGTAATACCCAACCGATTTGCCTGAAATTTGGCCAGCATGTAGCCCTCCCGCAGGCACGTGCACACACCAAATTAAAACCAGTTTGCTTGCATAAATTTTTAGTTATTAAAAAATTAATTTTGAAATTCTGCATTGTGGAGTGTCGCTCCTATTCTAGGGTTAGGCGCTATCGCGCCTACCCTGATTTCTACAAAATAACTTATTTTCAGTCCAACGATCGTACAATTAACCCCTTTTTTTTCTTAAGTATTTCAGTCACTCATCACAAAGTTTTCGCACTAATTTCGTCGAATTATCCTATTTTTTTCCTACAAAATTCGTACTCTTATCTACTCGATTTCATAGACTTTTCTTCAACTTGACCTATTGTTTTCTTACAATTTTGTTATTATTTTTTTGCTTTTATCCTACTAATATCGTATTATTTTCTGTCTATTTTCTTACTTTTATCCTACTAATATCCTATTATTATCAGTGTATTTTCTTACTTTTATCCTACTAATATCGTATTATTTTCAGTATTTTTTCTTACTTTTATCCTATTATTTTCAGTCTACTTTCTTACATTTATCCTACTAATATCCTGCCATTTTCTGTCTATTTTCTTACTTTTATCCTACTAAGATAGCAACATTTTCAGCCTAATTTACCAATTTCTCGATGCGTTTCCAGTAGAATTCAACAATTTCCTACATATATAATTTAGGGAAATAATGCGTTTTCTTTCTAATACTGATCACTAATCAGTAAATACTTTATGCTCAACTGGTCGTTTGCCGCCAGGCCGAATCGTCGCTAGGCCGAGTCATCGCTGTTCCGAATCGCCGGATCAAACTGAAGATTAGGGGAAAATATTATTTTCGGCTGCCACATACTTCCCACCCCATCTATTAATAAACATATAGAACCCGAACCCCCACCGTCAGCCAAGCACCCAACCCGATCTCTAGCACATAAAATCCAGAGTAACATCATTGCAACATAAATAAGGGGTAAATGCACTTGGGGGGGAATAGTGGACCTATTTTTTTAGTAGAGCAACTTGGGGGAAGCATCTTTGCTTCAAAATCCCTATTGCATTTTCGGTTAAATGCAGTTGGGGGGAAATAGTGGACCTATTTTTTTGAGTAGAGCACCTTGAGGGAAGCATTTTTGCTTAAAGAGATACGACCCCCGAAATCTGAACCCTCAATGAGGGAGGTTTTCGCAATTTTTTTTCCGAAGCTCTTGTTTTTCCCGTTCTAATCGTGTGTAAATGGTGTCAGATTATTGTTTACAATTTTTTAGAATCAAAACAAAGGTTCTTTGACCGGGTTCCTGCCGAAAAATTAGCCAAATTCACCAGAAACGTCCAATTTTTGACCAAATTCAATCTTGGCCTTATGCTTAGGCTTAGGGCTAAGGCTTAGTATGGGGCTTAGGCTTAGGTTTAGTATCAGACTTAGGCTTAGGTTTAGGTTCAGGCTTAGGCTTAGGCTCAGGCTTATATACGCAATAAAAAAACGAAATTTTCAGAAAAATCCTGCCAGCTTAGCCTAGAGAATCCTACCAACTAAGCCTAGACGATGCCTTAAAACATCATAACGCACTCAAAACTATCCAAAAACAAAGATTACAGCCATTTTTGGCTTCGAACCTGGCCTACGTTTACTTCCACAAGCACTGAAAATGCAGTTTTCAATGGGTCATAGCTCAGAAAATCCAAAATTGTAGATAGGGGTTCTATTTCAAAAAATGCTTCCCTTGAGGTGCTCTACTCCAAAAATAGGTCCACTATTCCCTCCACCCCTAACTGCACTTGATCCTAAATAAAGGCTGAACATTTGAACCGAAATTGACATTGCCGAAAACGTCCCTCACTGAGGGGTGAATCAATCAATCAAAATGGTTTATTCTAACTACAATCTGAAAGTCATAATCATAAATTCATAAGTACGATGAACAAGCTTGAAAAGGTGAAGAGCCGGGAACGGACTTCTAACAAACCACCTGCAAATTATGTGCATCGTGCAAAGTGAACAAAATACAGAGCAAACAAAGCAAAAAAACGGAAGTGCGGAAAAACAATTACGGCAATTAGTAAACAACAGTTATGAAATTACAAATTAATTTTCACTATTATGAAATACAATGAAATACAATAATTATAACAATTAGAAAATAAGTTTATGAAGTGAGATTGCACTGCAACTGCATTTAACCCAAAAATTGCACTCAATTTTCCAAAATTGCATTCATTGATTATATACCTGTTAAAACCAATAAAAACAAAAAAGTATCAAAAAATTCTTAAAAATTAATACAAAAAACGAGGATATGTATGCATAAGCGATACTTTTTCCTGATAATTAAAGGATCATTGATTGAAATTTTGGTGAAGTTTTCACGAAAATTGTAAGAAAATTTGTTGAAAATTTGATGATAATTGGATGATATTTTATGGAAATTTGTGTGAAATTCGTGAGAAAATTGTAAGATAATTTGTCGAATAACCACAAAGTTTTTCAAAATATGAAGCTAGTTGGGGTTTTTTAGTGCGGTAAAGTTATTCCTGATGTTTCTTAGTAGGTTTTTTCTTAAATTTAGGCCTTAGGCTTAGGCTTAGTGCTTAGGCTTAGGCTTAGTGCTTAGGCTTAGGCTGAGGCTTAGTGCTTAGGCTTAGGCTGAGGCTTAGTGCTTAGGCCTCAGGCTTAGTATTTGGGTTAGGAAAGGCTTAGTCTTAGTTGCTTGCATCAAATAAAAGGATATTTGCTACTGTGGAATCATAAACAAAGCTGCGCTTTTGAACCGAAATTGGCTGTCAGCGCCAGCGTGATGCTGAGCAGCAGTGACGTTTTGAATTCGTATTTTATGGTATTCTTCATTATTAAAAATTGCTCCTTTTAACTAAAAATGCTATTTTGTGTCGTAAAATGTAGTTAATTTATTGTCTATGCAAAAAGAAACAATAACAATTGATATGTGAGCTCAGTTTAACGATGCATAGTTCGCCTATTAAATAAGTTTAAAAAATTAACATTTTTTGGTATAAATGAGCAGAATATTTTGGAAACAAAGCTGAATTAAATATATTATTATAAGTTACGTTATGATGATTAAACTTCAGACTGATATTACGACTGTATCGGTGAAAATTTTCGAAAATATTAGCCCCAAATTGCAAAATTACAAAACCAAGCCTGAGCCTCAGCCTTAGCCTAAACTAAGCTTGATACTATGTAACTTTGGGAGATTAGTTACCTGAGTTATAAGTTAGTTACCTGAGCCTAAATTTGAATGTTTTTGAAAACACACACGCACACTCACATGTGCATAGCCGTGCGAGAAGGAGAGCTTCAACACCTTTTAAAAAGATCTCGAAATTTCTATTTGCTGAAAGCCAAGTGACTGAGCATCACTACATTTTATACACAGAAACTATAAAAATTCTACCCTCTAGATTCTATATACGCTATGCAGCTTCATAACTCAACACGTATTTACATCATGAATTATACGAGATAATAAAGTTTTTAAGTTAGACATTATAATTTGTTTCTGAAAGTGCAAAATACATAGAAGGCGTGACTGGAATGTTCTGGAAATCTGGCTTGCTGTGCATACTTTTGTGATGATGAAATTTGGCTTTGCCTTGCTGTCATTGTTGCTAAATAAATTAAATTGTAAAATTAAATGTAAAAAAACTACAGCTTTTACTGGGGCAGTGCTTGTTTCATTTTTTTAGCTTGAAATAGAAGCTAAGTTTCGATTCCATGCGGAATTACAGTAACATTACATGTGTAACCTCGTTGATTCGGAATTAAAAAAAGAGGGATCAAGTGCAGTTGGGGGGGGGGAAAAATAGTGGACCTATTTTTTGGAGTAGAGCACCTTGAGGGAAGCATTTTTTGTAATAGAACCCCTATCCACAAATTTGGATTTTCTGAGCTATGACCCCTTGAAAATTGGATTTTCAGTGTTTTTGGAAGTGAACGTAGGCCAAAGTTCGAAGCCAAAAATGGCTATAATCTTTGTTTTTGGATAGTTTTGAGTGCGTTATGATGTTTTAAGGCATCGTCTAGGCTTAGTTGGCAGGATTCTCTAGGCTAAGCTGGCAGGTTTTTTTCTGAAAATTTAGATTTTTTATTGCCTAAGCCTGAGCCTAAGCCTGAACCTAAGCCTAAGCCTGATACTAAGCCTAAGCCTAAGCCCCATACTAAGCCTAAGCCCTAAGCCTAAGCCTAAGCCCAAGCCTAAATTAAGGCCAAGTTTGAATTTGGTCAAAAATTGGACGTTTCTGGCGAATTTGGCCAATTTTTCGGCGGGAACCCGGTCAAAGAGCCTTTGTTTTGATTCTAAAAAATTGTAACCAATAATCTGACACCATTTAGACACGATTAGAATGGAAAAAACAAGAGCTTCGGAAAAAAATTGCGAAAACGTCCCTCACTGAGGGTTCAGATTTCGGGGGATTGTATCTCAGAAAATCCAAAAAATGAAATAGGGGTTCTTGAAGCAAAAATGCTTCCCCCAAGGTGCTCTACTCGAAAAAATAGGTCCACTATTTTCCCCCCCCCAACTGCATTTAACCCAAAAAGAGACTAGCAAGAACAATTTACATATTTTCTCCAAGCCCTCGTCCATTGAGTCCATCTTCTGGGGCCGTATTCTCAAAATTACCTGCAGGTAAAGTTAGGCTAACTTTACCCACAGGTAAGGTGAAGGTAAAGTTAATTCTGTGGGTAAAGGTAAAGTTAAAATTAAAAACAAGGTTAACGTCGACGATTACTGTTAAAAATTTGCACAATACATTAACTTTAGCTGCGAAACAAGATAAAGCACTTTTCTAGACCGAATATTAAAGGTAACCTTGGCTATCACATTGGCTTTAGTCATTGTTCACAGGAAAAAATATTAGTACACAAAATGTACAAAAAAAGTACAAAAAGTTACAAAAAAAGTACAAAAAATTTTGTACTTTTTTTGTACTATTTTTGTACTTTTTTTGTAATTTGGCCTGGCAAGTTTGTACTTTTTTTGTACATTTTTTGTACTTTTTTTGTACATTTTTTGTACTTTTTTTGTACTGTTTAGTGCAAGTTTATACTTTTTTTGTACTATTTTTGTACTTTTTTTGTACTTTCTATTCAAATCTTTTGTACTATTTTTGTACTTTTTTGTACTTTTATTTTTTTGTTTCAAGGCTACATTTTCCTTAAAAAATGGATAGCAAATCACTTAAATAGGCCTTCAAAGAGCAAAAAAAAGGTTAAAATTTTCAGTCATTTTTGTACTTTTTTTGTACTATTTTTGTACTATTTTTGTACTATTTTTGTACTTTATTTGTACATATTTTGTCATTTTGTTTTTACAATGTGACATAATTCTGACACCTATTAACCACAAATAGATATGCCCTGTTCTGGCATATTTGTGGGGAATAGGTATATTTTTCGGTAAAAATTTCGGCGGTGGTCTCACAGCTATGCGCCGAATAGTACATATATATAAACTTAACTGAATACCGAGTTACTGCGCAATATATAACTGGGGCGTAGCCTGGGGGGGGGTTGGGGGGAATCCCCCTTTGGTTTTCATGGTCAGGCCGGAAAAAATTTCCGATACGTCTCCAATTGACCAAATTTGATCCAAAAATTAAAAATTTTCTGGGGGTTTAGTGTGTCCTTGCTTAGTGTGTCCTTTTTCTACAACTCGTAGGCTGCAGTATGAACTAAAAAAACCTTTTCTCCGACACACATGTGACTCACAATGTTTCTTCAAAAATCGACCCTTTTCGGCAGAAATGACTTCTGCCCAAATATGCATTTTTTCAGAATTTAAAAGCATTAAAAACAAATTTTTGGGCTTATTACTTTAGAAACGGTGGACAAACACCGCCCGCGTGTACAATTCTTGGATTTAAGTGGTACGCAGCTAAAGCCTAAATATTTCAAAAAATGCCAAATTTTGGTGAAACATCACCAAAACAGGTTTCGTAAGGGGTGTCGGGGTATGGCCCAAAATGACAAA